>OX463233.1:75211120-75236120 GCA_949820135.1 Sylvilagus floridanus | reverse complement strand
ATGTTAGGGCTAGGGCTAGGGTTAGGTTTATGGCTAGGGTTAGGGTTAGGGTTAGGGTTAGTGTTAGGGCTAGGGCTAAGCCTAGGTTTAGTGTTAGGGTTATGGTTAGGGCTAGGGCTAGGGCTAGGGCTAGGGCTAGGGCTAGGGCTAGGGCTAGGGTTAGGTTTAGGGTTAGGGCTAGGGCTAGGGCTAGGTTTAGGGTTAGGTTTAGTGTTAGTGCTAGGGCTAGGGTTAGTGTTAGGATTAGGGTTAGGGTTATGGTTAGCGCTAGGGCTAGAGCTAGGCCTAGGGCTAGGCCTAGGGCTTGGGTTAGGGCTAGAGTTAGGGTTAGGATTAGGGCTAGGGCTAGGGCCTGGGGTAGGGCTAGGGTTAGGTTTAGGGTTAGGGCTAGTACTAGGGCTTGGGCTAGGGCTAGGTTTATGGTTAGGGTTAGGGTTAGGATTAGGGCTAGGGCTAGGGCTAAGACTAGGACTAGGGTTAGGGTTAGGGTTAGGATTAGGGTTAGGGCTCTGGCTAGGGCTAGGTCTAGGGCCAGTGTTAGGGTTAGGGTTAGGGCTAGGGCTAGGGCTAGGATTAGGGTTAGGGCTATTGTTAGGGCTAGTTCTAGGGTTAGGGTTAGGGTTAGGGCTAGGGCTAGGGTTTGGGTTAGAGTTAAGTTTTGGGCTAGGGTAACGTCTAGGGCTAGGGCTAGGGTTAGGGTTAGGGTTAGGGCTAGGGCTAGGGCTAGGGCTAGGGTAGGGCTAGGGTTAGGGTTAGGGTTAGGGTTAGGGCTAGGGCTAGGGCTAGGGTTAGGGTAAGGGTTAGGGTAAGGGTTAGGGTTAGTGCTAGGCCTAGGGTTAGGGTTAGGTTTATGGCTAGGGTTAGGGTTAGGGTTAGGGCTAGGGCTAGGGCTAGACTAGGGCTAGGGCTAAGGCTAGGGTTAGTGTTAGGGTTAGTGTTAGGGCTAGGGCTAGGGCTAGGTCTAGACTAGGGCTAGGGCTAAGGCTAGGGTTAGGGTTAGGGTTAGGGTTAGGGCTAGGGCTAGGGCTAGACTAGGGCTAGGGCTAAGGCTGGGTTCGTGTTAGGGTTATGGTTAGGGCTAGGGCTAGGGCTAGGGCTAGACTAGGGCTAGGGCTAAGGCTAGGGTTAGGGTTAGGGTTAGGGTTAGGGCTAGGGTTAGAGTTAGGGTAGGGTTAGGGCTAGGGCTATTGCTAGGTCTAGGGCCAGGGTTAGGGCTAGGGCTAGTTCTAGGGCTAGGGTTAGGGTTAGGTTTAGGGTTAGGGTTAGGGCTAGGTTTAGGGTTAGGTCTAGGGCTAGGGCTAGGGCTAGGGCTAGGGCTAGTTCTGGGGCTAGGGTTAGGGTTAGGGTTAGGGTTAGGGCTATGGCTGGGGTTAGGGTTATGTTTAGGGTTATGTTTAGGGATAGTGTTAGGGCTGGGGCTAGGTCTAGGGCTAGGGCTTGGGCTAGGGCTACGGTTAGGGTTAGGTTTACGGCTAGGGCTAGGGCTAGGGCTAGGGTTAGGGTTAGGGTTAGGGCTAGGGCTAGTGCTAGGGCTTGGGCTAGGTCTAGGTTTAGTGTTAGGTTTAGGATTATGGTTAGGGCCTAGGCTAGGGCTAGGGTTAGGGTTAGGGCTAGGGCTATGGCTATGGCTAGGGCTAGGGTTAGGGTTAGGGTTAAGGCTAGGGCTAGGGCTAGGGCTAGGGCCAGGGTTACGGTTAGGGTTGGGGTTAGTTTTAGGGCTAGGGCTAGTGTTAGGGTTAGGGCTAGGGTTAGGTTTAGGGTTAGGGTTAGGGCTAAGGCTAGGGCTAGGGTTAGGGTTAGGGTTAGGGCTAGGGCTAGGGCTAGGTCTAGGTTTAGGGTTAGGGCTAGGGCTAGGGTTAGGGTTAGGGTTAGGGCTAGGGCTAGGGCTAGGGTTAGGGCTATTGTTAGGGCTAGTTCTAGGGTTAGGGTTAGGGTTAGGGCTAGGGCTAGGGTTTGGGTTAGAGTTAAGTTTTGGTCTAGGGTAAGGGCTAGGGCTAGGGCTAGGGTTAGGGTTAGGGCTAGGGCTAGGGCTAGGGCTAGGGTAGGGCTAGGGTTAGGGTTAGGGTTAGGGTTAGGGCTAGGGCTAGGGCTAGGGTTAGGGTAAGGGTTAGGGTAAGGGTTAGGGTTAGTGCTAGGCCTAGGGTTAGGGTTAGGTTTATGGCTAGGGTTAGGGATAGGGTTAGGGCTAGGGCTAGGGCTAGACTAGGGCTAGGGCTAAGGCTAGGTTTAGTGTTAGGGTTAGGGTTAGGGCTAGGGCTAGGGCTAGGGCTAGACTAGGGCTAGGGCTAAGGCTAGGGTTAGGGTTAGGGTTAGGGTTAGGGCTAGGGTTAGGGTTAGGGTTAGGCATAGGGTTAGGGTTAGAGTTAGGTTTAGGGTTAAGGCTAGGGCTAGGGCTAGGGTTACGTTTAGGGTTAGGGTTAGGGCGAGGGCTAGGGTTAGGTTTAGGGCTAGTGTTAGGGTTAGGGTTAGGGCTAGGGTCAGGGTTAGGGCTAGGGTAAGGGCTAGGTTTAGGGTTAGGGTTAGGGCAAGGGCTAGGGCTAGGGCTTGGGCTAGGGTTAGGGTTAGGGTTAGGTTTAGGGCTAGGGGTAGGGCTAGGGCTAGGGCAAGGGCTAGACTAGGGCTAGGGCTAGGGCTAGGGTTAGGGTTAGGGTTAGGGCTAGGTCTAGGGTTAGGGTTAGGGCTAGGGTTATGGTTAGGGCTAAGGTTAGGGTTAGGGTTAGGTTTAGGGCTAGGGTTAGGGTTAGGGCTAGGGTTAGGGCTAGGGTTAGGGTTAGGGTTAGTGCTAGGGCTAGGGCTAGGGCTAGGGTTAGGGTTAGGGTTAGGGTTAGGTCTAGGGCTAGGGCTAGGGCTAGGGATAGGTCTAGGGCTAGACTAGGGCTTGGGCTATGGCTTGGGTTAGTGTTAGGGTTAGTGTTAGGGTTAGGGCTAGGGCTAGGCTTAGTGTTAGGGCTAGGGATAGGGTTAGGGCTAGGGCTAGGGCTAGGGCTAGGGCTAGGGCCAGGGTTAGGGTTAGGGCTAGGGTTAGGCTTAGGGCTTGGGCTAGGGCTAAGTCTAGGGTTAGGTTTAGGGTTAGGGCTAGGGCTAGGGCTAGGGTTAGGGTTAGGTTTAATGTTAGTGCTAGGGCTAGGGTTAGGGTTAGGGTTATGGTTATGGCCAGGGCTAGGGCTAGGGCTAGGCCTAGGGCTTGGGCTAGGGCTAGGGTTAGGGTTAGGGTTAGGGCTAGGGTTGGGGCTAGGGCTAGGGCTAGGGTTAGGTTTAGGGTTAGGGCTAGTGCTAGGCCTTGGGCTAGGGCTAGGTTTAGGGTTACGGTTAGGGTTAGGATTAGGGCTAGGGCTAGGGCTAGGATTAGGACTAGGGTTAGGGTTAGGGTTAGGATTAGGGTTAGGGCTCTGGCTAGGGCTAGGGCTAGGGTTAGTGTTAGGGTTAGGGCTAGGGCTAGGGCTAGGGCTAGGGCTAGGGTTAGGGTTAGGGTAAGGCTAGGGCTAGGGTTAGTGCTAGGGTTAGGGTTAGGGCTAGGGTTAGGGTTAGGGTAGGGTTAGTGCTTGGGCTAAGGTTAGGGTTATGTTTAGGGTAAGGTTTAGGGTTAAAGTCAGTGCTAGTGCTACGTCTAGGGCTAGGGCTTGGGCTAGGGCGACGGTAAGGGTTAGGTTTAGGCCTAGGGCTAGGGCTAGGGCTAGTGCTTGGGATAGCGCTGGGTCTAGGGCTAGTGTTAGGGTTAGTGTTATGGCTAATGTTAGGGCTAGGGCTAGGGTTAGGTTTATGGCTAGGGTTAGGGTTAGGGTTAGGGTTAGTGTTAGGGCTAGGGCTAAGCCTAGGTTTAGTGTTAGGGTTATGGTTAGGGCTAGGGCTAGGGCTAGGGCTAGGGCTAAGGCTAGGGTTAGGGTTAAGGTTATGGTTAGGGCTAGGGCTAGGGCTAGGGTTAGGGTTAGGGCTAGGGTTAGGGTTAGAGTTAGGGTTAGGGTTAGGGCTAGGGCTAGAGCTAGGGCTAGGTTTAGGTTTAGGTTTATGGTTAGAGCTAAGGCTAGGGTTAGGTTTAGTGTAGGTTTAGGCTTAAAGTTAGGGTTAGGGCTGGGTTTAAGGTTAGGGCTAGGGTTATGGCTAGGGTTAGGGTTAGGGTTAGGGTTAGGGTTAGGGCTACGGCTAGGGCTAGGGCTTGGGCTAAGGTTAGGATTAGTTTTAGGGTTAGGGCTAGGGTTAGGGTTATGGCTAGGGGTAGGGCTAGGGCTAAGGATAGGGCTAGGGCTAGACTAGGACTTGGGCTATGGCTAGGGTTAGGGTTAGGGTTAGGGTTAGGGCTAGGGCTAGGGTTAGTGTTAGGGCTAGCAATAGGGTTAGGGCTAGGGCTAGGGCTAGGGCTAAGGCAGGGTTAGGGTTAGGGCTAGGGTTAGTGCAAGGGCTAGGGCTAGGGCTAGGGCTAGGGTTAGGTTTAGGGTTAGGGCTAGGGCTAGGGCTAGGTTTAGGGTTAGGTTTAGTGTTAGTGCTAGGGCTAGGGTTAGTGTTAGGATTAGGGTTAGGGTTATGGTTAGCACTAGGGCTAGAGCTAGGCCTAGGGCTAGGCCTAGGGCTTGGGTTAGGGCTAGAGTTAGGGTTAGGATTAGGGCTAGGGCTAGGGCCTGGGGTAGGGCTAGGGTTAGGTTTAGGGTTAGGGCTAGTACTAGGGCTTGGGCTAGGGCTAGGTTTATGGTTAGGGTTAGGGTTAGGATTAGGGCTAGGGCTAGGGCTAAGACTAGGACTAGGGTTAGGGTTAGGGTTAGGATTAGGGTTAGGGCTCTGGCTAGGGCTAGGTCTAGGGCCAGTGTTAGGGTTAGGGTTAGGGCTAGGGCTAGGGCTAGGATTAGGGTTAGGGCTATTGTTAGGGCTAGGTCTAGGGTTAGGGTTAGGGTTAGGGCTAGGGCTAGGGTTTGGGTTAGAGTTAAGTTTTGGGCTAGGGTAACGTCTAGGGCTAGGGCTAGGGTTAGGGTTAGGGTTAGGGCTAGGGCTAGGGCTAGGACTAGGGTAGGGCTAGGGTTAGGGTTAGGGTTAGGGTTAGGGCTAGGGCTAGGGCTAGGGTTAGGGTAAGGGTTAGGGTAAGGGTTAGGGTTAGTGCTAGGCCTAGGGTTAGGGTTAGGTTTATGGCTAGGGTTAGGGTTAGGGTTAGGGCTAGGGCTAGGGCTAGACTAGGGCTAGGGCTAAGGCTAGGGTTAGTGTTAGGGTTAGGGTTAGGGCTAGGGCTAGGGCTAGGGCTAGACTAGGGCTAGGGCTAAGGCTAGGGTTAGGGTTAGGGTTAGGGTTAGGGCTAGGGCTAGGGCTAGACTAGGGCTAGGGCTAAGGCTGGGTTAGTGTTAGGGTTATGGTTAGGGCTAGGGCTAGGGCTAGGGCTAGACTAGGGCTAGGGCTAAGGCTAGGGTTAGGGTTAGGGTTAGGGTTAGGGCTAGGGTTAGAGTTAGGGTAGGGTTAGGGCTAGGGCTATTGCTAGGTCTAGGGCCAGTGTTAGGGCTAGGGCTAGGGCTTGGGTTAGGGTTAGGGTTAGGTTTAGGGTTAGGGTTAGGGCTAGGTTTAGGGTTAGGTCTAGGGCTAGGGCTAGGGCTAGGGCTAGGGCTAGTTCTGGGGCTAGGGTTAGGGTTAGGGTTAGGGCTATGGCTGGGGTTAGGGTTATGTTTAGGGTTATGTTTAGGGATAGTGTTAGGGCTGGGGCTAGGTCTAGGGCTAGTGCTTGGGCTAGGGCTACGGTTAGGGTTAGGTTTAGGGCTAGGGCTAGGGCTAGGGCTAGGGTTAGGGTTAGGGTTAGGGCTAGGGCTAGTGCTAGGGCTTTGGCTAGGTCTAGGTTTAGTGTTAGGTTTAGGATTATGGTTAGGGCAAGGGCTAGGGCTAGGGCCTAGGCTAGGGCTAGGGTTAGGGTTAGGGCTAGGGCTATGGCTATGGCTAGGGCTAGGGTTAGGGTTAGGGTTAAGGCTAGGGCTAGGGCTAGGGCTAGGGCTAGGGTTAGGGTTAGGGTTAGGGTTAGTTTTAGGGCTAGGGCTAGTGTTAGGGTTAGGGCTAGGGTTAGGTTTAGGGTTAGGGTTAGGGCTAAGGCTAGGGCTAGGGTTAGGGTTAGGGTTAGGGCTAGGGCTAGGGCTAGGTCTAGGTTTAGGGTTAGGGCTAGGGCTAGGGTTAGGGTTAGGGTTAGGGCTAGGGCTAGGGCTAGGGTTAGGGCTATTGTTAGGGCTAGTTCTAGGGTTAGGGTTAGGGTTAGGGCTAGGGCTAGGGTTTGGGTTAGAGTTAAGTTTTGGTCTAGGGTAAGGGCTAGGGCTAGGGCTAGGGTTAGGGTTAGGGTTAGGGCTAGGGCTAGGGCTAGGGCTAGGGTAGGGCTAGGGTTAGGGTTAGGGTTAGGGTTAGGGCTAGGGCTAGGGCTAGGGTTAGGGTAAGGGTTAGGGTAAGGGTTAGGGTTAGTGCTAGGCCTAGGGTTAGGGTTAGGTTTATGGCTAGGGTTAGGGATAGGGTTAGGGCTAGGGCTAGGGCTAGACTAGGGCTAGGGCTAAGGCTAGGTTTAGTGTTAGGGTTAGGGTTAGGGCTAGGGCTAGGGCTAGGGCTAGACTAGGGCTAGGGCTAAGGCTAGGGTTAGGGTTAGGGTTAGGGTTAGGGCTAGGGTTAGGGTTAGGGTTAGGCATAGGGTTAGGGTTAGAGTTAGGGTTAGGGTTAAGGCTAGGGCTAGGGCTAGGGTTACGTTTAGGGTTAGGGTTAGAGCGAGGGCTAGGGTTAGGTTTAGGGCTAGTGTTAGGGTTAGGGTTAGGGCTAGGGTCAGGGTTAGGGCTAGGGTAAGGGCTAGGTTTAGGGTTAGGGTTAGGGCAAGGGCTAGGGCTAGGGCTTGGGCTAGGGTTAGGGTTAGGGTTAGGTTTAGGGCTAGGGGTAGGGCTAGGGCTAGGGCAAGGGCTAGACTAGGGCTAGGGCTAGGGCTAGGGTTAGGGTTAGGGTTAGGGCTAGGTCTAGGGTTAGGGTTAGGGCTAGGGTTATGGTTAGGGCTAAGGTTAGGGTTAGGGTTAGGTTTAGGGCTAGGGTTAGGGTTAGGGCTAGGGTTAGGGCTAGGGTTAGGGTTAGGGTTAGTGCTAGGGCTAGGGCTAGGGCTAGGGTTAGGGTTAGGGTTAGGGTTAGGTCTAGGGCTAGGGCTAGGGCTAGGGATAGGTCTAGGGCTAGACTAGGGCTTGGGCTATGGCTTGGGTTAGTGTTAGGGTTAGTGTTAGGGTTAGGGCTAGGGCTAGGCTTAGTGTTAGGGCTAGGGATAGGGTTAGGGTTAGGGCTAGGGCTAGGGCTAGGGCTAGGGCTAGGGCTAGGGCCAGGGTTAGGGTTAGGGCTAGGGTTAGGCTTAGGGCTTGGGCTAGGGCTAAGTCTAGGGTTAGGTTTAGGGTTAGGGCTAGGGCTAGGGCTAGGGTTAGGGTTAGGTTTAATGTTAGTGCTAGGGCTAGTGTTAGGGTTAGGGTTATGGTTATGGCCAGGGCTAGGGCTAGGGCTAGGCCTAGGGCTTGGGCTAGGGCTAGGGTTAGGGTTAGGGTTAGGGCTAGGGTTGGGGCTAGGGCTAGGGCTAGGGTTAGGTTTAGGGTTAGGGCTAGTGCTAGGCCTTGGGCTAGGGCTAGGTTTAGGGTTACGGTTAGGGTTAGGATTAGGGCTAGGGCTAGGGCTAGGATTAGGACTAGGGTTAGGGTTAGGGTTAGGATTAGGGTTAGGGCTCTGGCTAGGGCTAGGGCTAGGGTTAGTGTTAGGGTTAGGGCTAGGGCTAGGGCTAGGGCTAGGGCTAGGGTTAGGGTTAGGGTAAGGCTAGGGCTAGGGTTAGTGCTAGGGTTAGGGTTAGGGCTAGGGTTAGGGTTAGGGTAGGGTTAGTGCTTGGGCTAAGGTTAGGGTTATGTTTAGGGTAAGGTTTAGGGTTAAAGTCAGTGCTAGTGCTACGTCTAGGGCTAGGGCTTGGGCTAGGGCGACGGTAAGGGTTAGGTTTAGGCCTAGGGCTAGGGCTAGGGCTAGTGCTTGGGATAGCGCTGGGTCTAGGGCTAGTGTTAGGGTTAGTGTTATGGCTAATGTTAGGGCTAGGGCTAGGGTTAGGTTTATGGCTAGGGTTAGGGTTAGGGTTAGGGTTAGTGTTAGGGCTAGGGCTAAGCCTAGGTTTAGTGTTAGGGTTATGGTTAGGGCTAGGGCTAGGGCTAGGGCTAGGGCTAAGGCTAGGGTTAGGGTTAGGGTTATGGTTAGGGCTAGGGCTAGGGCTAGGGTTAGGGTTAGGGCTAGGGTTAGGGTTAGAGTTAGGGTTAGGGTTAGGGCTAGGGCTAGTGCTAGGGCTAGGTTTAGGTTTAGGTTTATGGTTAGGGCTAAGGCTAGGGTTAGGTTTAGTGTAGGTTTAGGCTTAAAGTTAGGGTTAGGGCTAGGTTTAGGGTTAGGGCTAGGGTTATGGCTAGGGTTAGGGTTAGGGTTAGGGCTACGGCTAGGGCTAGGGCTTGGGCTAAGGTTAGGATTAGTTTTAGGGTTAGGGCTAGGGTTAGGGTTATGGCTAGGGGTAGGGCTAGGGCTAAGGATAGGGCTAGGGCTAGACTAGGTCTTGGGCTATGGCTAGGGTTAGGGTTAGGGTTAGGGTTAGGGCTAGGGCTAGGGTTAGTGTTAGGGCTAGCAATAGGGTTAGGGCTAGGGCTAGGGCTAGGGCTAAGGCAGGGTTAGGGTTAGGGCTAGGGTTAGGGTTAGGGCTAGGGTTAGGGCTAGGGTTAGGGTTAGGGTTAGTGCTAGGGCTAGGGCTAGGGCTAGGGTTAGGGTTAGGGTTAGGGTTAGGTCTAGGGCTAGGGCTAGGGCTAGGGCTAGGGTTAGGGTTAGGGTTAGGGTTAGTTTTAGGGCTAGGGCTAGTGTTAGGGTTAGGGCTAGGGTTAGGTTTAGGGTTAGGGTTAGGGCTAAGGCTAGGGCTAGGGTTAGGGTTAGGGTTAGGGCTAGGGCTAGGGCTAGGGCTAGGTCTAGGTTTAGGGTTAGGGCTAGGGCTAGGGTTAGGGTTAGGGTTAGGGCTAGGGCTAGGGCTAGGGTTAGGGCTATTGTTAGGGCTAGTTCTAGGGTTAGGGTTAGGGTTAGGGCTAGGGCTAGGGTTTGGGTTAGAGTTAAGTTTTGGTCTAGGGTAAGGGCTAGGGCTAGGGCTAGGGTTAGGGTTAGGGTTAGGGCTAGGGCTAGGGCTAGGGCTAGGGTAGGGCTAGGGTTAGGGTTAGGGTTAGGGTTAGGGCTAGGGCTAGGGCTAGGGTTAGGGTAAGGGTTAGGGTAAGGGTTAGGGTTAGTGCTAGGCCTAGGGTTAGGGTTAGGTTTATGGCTAGGGTTAGGGATAGGGTTAGGGCTAGGGCTAGGGCTAGACTAGGGCTAGGGCTAAGGCTAGGTTTAGTGTTAGGGTTAGGGTTAGGGCTAGGGCTAGGGCTAGGGCTAGACTAGGGCTAGGGCTAAGGCTAGGGTTAGGGTTAGGGTTAGGGTTAGGGCTAGGGTTAGGGTTAGGGTTAGGCATAGGGTTAGGGTTAGAGTTAGGGTTAGGGTTAAGGCTAGGGCTAGGGCTAGGGTTACGTTTAGGGTTAGGGTTAGAGCGAGGGCTAGGGTTAGGTTTAGGGCTAGTGTTAGGGTTAGGGTTAGGGCTAGGGTCAGGGTTAGGGCTAGGGTAAGGGCTAGGTTTAGGGTTAGGGTTAGGGCAAGGGCTAGGGCTAGGGCTTGGGCTAGGGTTAGGGTTAGGGTTATGTTTAGGGCTAGGGGTAGGGCTAGGGCTAGGGCAAGGGCTAGACTAGGGCTAGGGCTAGGGCTAGGGTTAGGGTTAGGGTTAGGGCTAGGTCTAGGGTTAGGGTTAGGGCTAGGGTTATGGTTAGGGCTAAGGTTAGGGTTAGGGTTAGGTTTAGGGCTAGGGTTAGGGTTAGGGCTAGGGTTAGGGCTAGGGTTAGGGTTAGGGTTAGTGCTAGGGCTAGGGCTAGGGCTAGGGTTAGGGTTAGGGTTAGGTCTAGGGCTAGGGCTAGGGCTAGGGATAGGTCTAGGGCTAGACTAGGGCTTGGGCTATGGCTTGGGTTAGTGTTAGGGTTAGTGTTAGGGTTAGGGCTAGGGCTAGGCTTAGTGTTAGGGCTAGGGATAGGGTTAGGGCTAGGGCTAGGGCTAGGGCTAGGGCTAGGGCTAGGGCCAGGGTTAGGGTTAGGGCTAGGGTTAGGCTTAGGGCTTGGGCTAGGGCTAAGTCTAGGGTTAGGTTTAGGGTTAGGGCTAGGGCTAGGGCTAGGGTTAGGGTTAGGTTTAATGTTAGTGCTAGGGCTAGTGTTAGGGTTAGGGTTATGGTTATGGCCAGGGCTAGGGCTAGGGCTAGGCCTAGGGCTTGGGCTAGGGCTAGGGTTAGGGTTAGGGTTAGGGCTAGGGTTGGGGCTAGGGCTAGGGCTAGGGTTAGGTTTAGGGTTAGGGCTAGTGCTAGGCCTTGGGCTAGGGCTAGGTTTAGGGTTACGGTTAGGGTTAGGATTAGGGCTAGGGCTAGGGCTAGGATTAGGACTAGGGTTAGGGTTAGGGTTAGGATTAGGGTTAGGGCTCTGGCTAGGGCTAGGGCTAGGGTTAGTGTTAGGGTTAGGGCTAGGGCTAGGGCTAGGGCTAGGGCTAGGGTTAGGGTTAGGGTAAGGCTAGGGCTAGGGTTAGTGCTAGGGTTAGGGTTAGGGCTAGGGTTAGGGTTAGGGTAGGGTTAGTGCTTGGGCTAAGGTTAGGGTTATGTTTAGGGTAAGGTTTAGGGTTAAAGTCAGTGCTAGTGCTACGTCTAGGGCTAGGGCTTGGGCTAGGGCGACGGTAAGGGTTAGGTTTAGGCCTAGGGCTAGGGCTAGGGCTAGTGCTTGGGATAGCGCTGGGTCTAGGGCTAGTGTTAGGGTTAGTGTTATGGCTAATGTTAGGGCTAGGGCTAGGGTTAGGTTTATGGCTAGGGTTAGGGTTAGGGTTAGGGTTAGTGTTAGGGCTAGGGCTAAGCCTAGGTTTAGTGTTAGGGTTATGGTTAGGGCTAGGGCTAGGGATAGGGCTAGGGCTAGGGCTAGGGCTAGGGTTAGGTTTAGGGTTAGGGCTAGGGCTAGGGCTAGGTTTAGGGTTAGGTTTAGTGTTAGTGCTAGGGCTAGGGTTAGTGTTAGGATTAGGGTTAGGGTTATGGTTAGCGCTAGGGCTAGAGCTAGGCCTAGGGCTAGGCCTAGGGCTTGGTTTAGGGCTAGAGTTAGGGTTAGGATTAGGGCTAGGGCTAGGGCCTGGGGTAGGGCTAGGGTTAGGTTTAGGGTTAGGGCTAGTACTAGGGCTTGGGCTAGGGCTAGGTTTATGGTTAGGGTTAGGGTTAGGATTAGGGCTAGGGCTAGGGCTAAGACTAGGACTAGGGTTAGGGTTAGGGTTAGGATTAGGGTTAGGGCTCTGGCTAGGGCTAGGTCTAGGGCCAGTGTTAGGGTTAGGGTTAGGGCTATGGCTAGGGCTAGGATTAGGGTTAGGGCTATTGTTAGGGCTAGGTCTAGGGTTAGGGTTAGGGTTAGGGCTAGGGCTAGGGTTTGGGTTAGAGTTAAGTTTTGGGCTAGGGTAACGTCTAGGGCTAGGGCTAGGGTTAGGGTTAGGGTTAGGGCTAGGGCTAGGGCTAGGGCTAGGGTAGGGCTAGGGTTAGGGTTAGGGTTAGGGTTAGGGCTAGGGCTAGGGCTAGGGTTAGGGTAAGGGTTAGGGTAAGGGTTAGGGTTAGTGCTAGGCCTAGGGTTAGGGTTAGGTTTATGGCTAGGGTTAGGGTTAGGGTTAGGGCTAGGGCTAGGGCTAGACTAGGGCTAGGGCTAAGGCTAGGGTTAGTGTTAGGGTTAGTGTTAGGGCTAGGGCTAGGGCTAGGGCTAGACTAGGGCTAGGGCTAAGGCTAGGGTTAGGGTTAGGGTTAGGGTTAGGGCTAGGGCTAGGGCTAGACTAGGGCTAGGGCTAAGGCTGGGTTCGTGTTAGGGTTATGGTTAGGGCTAGGGCTAGGGCTAGGGCTAGACTAGGGCTAGGGCTAAGGCTAGGGTTAGGGTTAGGGTTAGGGTTAGGGCTAGGGTTAGAGTTAGGGTAGGGTTAGGGCTAGGGCTATTGCTAGGTCTAGGGCCAGGGTTAGGGCTAGGGCTAGTTCTAGGGCTAGGGTTAGGGTTAGGTTTAGGGTTAGGGTTAGGGCTAGGTTTAGGGTTAGGTCTAGGGCTAGGGCTAGGGCTAGGGCTAGGGCTAGTTCTGGGGCTAGGGTTAGGGTTAGGGTTAGGGTTAGGGCTATGGCTGGGGTTAGGGTTATGTTTAGGGTTATGTTTAGGGATAGTGTTAGGGCTGGGGCTAGGTCTAGGGCTAGGGCTTGGGCTAGGGCTACGGTTAGGGTTAGGTTTAGGGCTAGGGCTAGGGCTAGGGCTAGGGTTAGGGTTAGGCTTAGGGCTAGGGCTAGTGCTAGGGCTTGGGCTAGGTCTAGGTTTAGTGTTAGGTTTAGGATTATGGTTAGGGCAAGGGCTAGGGCTAGGGCCTAGGCTAGGGCTAGGGTTAGGGTTAGGGCTAGGGCTATGGCTATGGCTAGGGCTAGGGTTAGGGTTAGGGTTAAGGCTAGGGCTAGGGCTAGGGCTAGGGCCAGGGTTACGGTTAGGGTTGGGGTTAGTTTTAGGGCTAGGGCTAGTGTTAGGGTTAGGGCTAGGTTTAGGCTTAGGTTTAGGGTTAGGGTTAGGGCTAAGGCTAGGGCTAGGGTTAGGGTTAGGGTTAGGGCTAGGGCTAGGGCTAGGTCTAGGTTTAGGGTTAGGGCTAGGGCTAGGGTTAGGGTTAGGGTTAGGGCTAGGGCTAGGGCTAGGGTTAGGGCTATTGTTAGGGCTAGTTCTAGGGTTAGGGTTAGGGTTAGGGCTAGGGCTAGGGTTTGGGTTAGAGTTAAGTTTTGGTCTAGGGTAAGGGCTAGGGCTAGGGCTAGGGTTAGGGTTAGGGCTAGGGCTAGGGCTAGGGCTAGGGTAGGGCTAGGGTTAGGGTTAGGGTTAGGGTTAGGGCTAGGGCTAGGGCTAGGGTTAGGGTAAGGGTTAGGGTAAGGGTTAGGGTTAGTGCTAGGCCTAGGGTTAGGGTTAGGTTTATGGCTAGGGTTAGGGATAGGGTTAGGGCTAGGGCTAGGGCTAGACTAGGGCTAGGGCTAAGGCTAGGTTTAGTGTTAGGGTTAGGGTTAGGGCTAGGGCTAGGGCTAGGGCTAGACTAGGGCTAGGGCTAAGGCTAGGGTTAGGGTTAGGGTTAGGGTTAGGGCTAGGGTTAGGGTTAGGGTTAGGCATAGGGTTAGGGTTAGAGTTAGGGTTAGGGTTAAGGCTAGGGCTAGGGCTAGGGTTACGTTTAGGGTTAGGGTTAGGGCGAGGGCTAGGGTTAGGTTTAGGGCTAGTGTTAGGGTTAGGGTTAGGGCTAGGGTCAGGGTTAGGGCTAGGGTAAGGGCTAGGTTTAGGGTTAGGGTTAGGGCAAGGGCTAGGGCTAGGGCTTGGGCTAGGGTTAGGGTTAGGGTTAGGTTTAGGGCTAGGGGTAGGGCTAGGGCTAGGGCAAGGGCTAGACTAGGGCTAGGGCTAGGGCTAGGGTTAGGGTTAGGGTTAGGGCTAGGTCTAGGGTTAGGGTTAGGGCTAGGGTTATGGTTAGGGCTAAGGTTAGGGTTAGGGTTAGGTTTAGGGCTAGGGTTAGGGTTAGGGCTAGGGTTAGGGCTAGGGTTAGGGTTAGGGTTAGTGCTAGGGCTAGGGCTAGGGCTAGGGTTAGGGTTAGGGTTAGGGTTAGGTCTAGGGCTAGGGCTAGGGCTAGGGATAGGTCTAGGGCTAGACTAGGGCTTGGGCTATGGCTTGGGTTAGTGTTAGGGTTAGTGTTAGGGTTAGGGCTAGGGCTAGGCTTAGTGTTAGGGCTAGGGATAGGGTTAGGGCTAGGGCTAGGGCTAGGGCTAGGGCTAGGGCCAGGGTTAGGGTTAGGGCTAGGGTTAGGCTTAGGGCTTGGGCTAGGGCTAAGTCTAGGGTTAGGTTTAGGGTTAGGGCTAGGGCTAGGGCTAGGGTTAGGGTTAGGTTTAATGTTAGTGCTAGGGCTAGGGTTAGGGTTAGGGTTATGGTTATGGCCAGGGCTAGGGCTAGGGCTAGGCCTAGGGCTTGGGCTAGGGCTAGGGTTAGGGTTAGGGTTAGGGCTAGGGTTGGGGCTAGGGCTAGGGCTAGGGTTAGGTTTAGGGTTAGGGCTAGTGCTAGGCCTTGGGCTAGGGCTAGGTTTAGGGTTACGGTTAGGGTTAGGATTAGGGCTAGGGCTAGGGCTAGGATTAGGACTAGGGTTATGGTTAGGGTTAGGATTAGGGTTAGGGCTCTGGCTAGGGCTAGGGCTAGGGTTAGTGTTAGGGTTAGGGCTAGGGCTAGGGCTAGGGCTAGGGCTAGGGTTAGGGTTAGGGTAAGGCTAGGGCTAGGGTTAGTGCTAGGGTTAGGGTTAGGGCTAGGGTTAGGGTTAGGGTAGGGTTAGTGCTTGGGCTAAGGTTAGGGTTATGTTTAGGGTAAGGTTTAGGGTTAAAGTCAGTGCTAGTGCTACGTCTAGGGCTAGGGCTTGGGCTAGGGCGACGGTAAGGGTTAGGTTTAGGCCTAGGGCTAGGGCTAGGGCTAGTGCTTGGGATAGCGCTGGGTCTAGGGCTAGTGTTAGGGTTAGTGTTATGGCTAATGTTAGGGCTAGGGCTAGGGTTAGGTTTATGGCTAGGGTTAGGGTTAGGGTTAGGGTTAGTGTTAGGGCTAGGGCTAAGCCTAGGTTTAGTGTTAGGGTTATGGTTAGGGCTAGGGCTAGGGCTAGGGCTAGGGCTAAGGCTAGGGTTAGGGTTAGGGTTATGGTTAGGGCTAGGGCTAGGGCTAGGGTTAGGGTTAGGGCTAGGGTTAGGGTTAGAGTTAGGGTTAGGGTTAGGGCTAGGGCTAGAGCTAGGGCTAGGTTTAGGTTTAGGTTTATGGTTAGAGCTAAGGCTAGGGTTAGGTTTAGTGTAGGTTTAGGCTTAAAGTTAGGGTTAGGGCTGGGTTTAAGGTTAGGGCTAGGGTTATGGCTAGGGTTAGGGTTAGGGTTAGGGTTAGGGTTAGGGCTACGGCTAGGGCTAGGGCTTGGGCTAAGGTTAGGATTAGTTTTAGGGTTAGGGCTAGGGTTAGGGTTATGGCTAGGGGTAGGGCTAGGGCTAAGGATAGGGCTAGGGCTAGACTAGGACTTGGGCTATGGCTAGGGTTAGGGTTAGGGTTAGGGTTAGGGCTAGGGCTAGGGTTAGTGTTAGGGCTAGCAATAGGGTTAGGGCTAGGGCTAGGGCTAGGGCTAAGGCAGGGTTAGGGTTAGGGCTAGGGTTAGTGCTAGGGCTAGGGCTAGGGCTAGGGCTAGGGTTAGGTTTAGGGTTAGGGCTAGGGCTAGGGCTAGGTTTAGGGTTAGGTTTAGTGTTAGTGCTAGGGCTAGGGTTAGTGTTAGGATTAGGGTTAGGGTTATGGTTAGCACTAGGGCTAGAGCTAGGCCTAGGGCTAGGCCTAGGGCTTGGGTTAGGGCTAGAGTTAGGGTTAGGATTAGGGCTAGGGCTAGGGCCTGGGGTAGGGCTAGGGTTAGGTTTAGGGTTAGGGCTAGTACTAGGGCTTGGGCTAGGGCTAGGTTTATGGTTAGGGTTAGGGTTAGGATTAGGGCTAGGGCTAGGGCTAAGACTAGGACTAGGGTTAGGGTTAGGGTTAGGATTAGGGTTAGGGCTCTGGCTAGGGCTAGGTCTAGGGCCAGTGTTAGGGTTAGGGTTAGGGCTAGGGCTAGGGCTAGGATTAGGGTTAGGGCTATTGTTAGGGCTAGGTCTAGGGTTAGGGTTAGGGTTAGGGCTAGGGCTAGGGTTTGGGTTAGAGTTAAGTTTTGGGCTAGGGTAACGTCTAGGGCTAGGGCTAGGGTTAGGGTTAGGGTTAGGGCTAGGGCTAGGGCTAGGGCTAGGGTAGGGCTAGGGTTAGGGTTAGGGTTAGGGTTAGGGCTAGGGCTAGGGCTAGGGTTAGGGTAAGGGTTAGGGTAAGGGTTAGGGTTAGTGCTAGGCCTAGGGTTAGGGTTAGGTTTATGGCTAGGGTTAGGGTTAGGGTTAGGGCTAGGGCTAGGGCTAGACTAGGGCTAGGGCTAAGGCTAGGGTTAGTGTTAGGGTTAGGGTTAGGGCTAGGGCTAGGGCTAGGGCTAGACTAGGGCTAGGGCTAAGGCTAGGGTTAGGGTTAGGGTTAGGGTTAGGGCTAGGGCTAGGGCTAGACTAGGGCTAGGGCTAAGGCTGGGTTAGTGTTAGGGTTATGGTTAGGGCTAGGGCTAGGGCTAGGGCTAGACTAGGGCTAGGGCTAAGGCTAGGGTTAGGGTTAGGGTTAGGGTTAGGGCTAGGGTTAGAGTTAGGGTAGGGCTAGGGCTAGGGCTATTGCTAGGTCTAGGGCCAGGGTTAGGGCTAGGGCTAGGGCTTGGGCTAGGGTTAGGGTTAGGTTTAGGGTTAGGGTTAGGGCTAGGTTTAGGGTTAGGTCTAGGGCTAGGGCTAGGGCTAGGGCTAGGGCTAGTTCTGGGGCTAGGGTTAGGGTTAGGGTTAGGGTTAGGGCTATGGCTGGGGTTAGGGTTATGTTTAGGGTTATGTTTAGGGATAGTGTTAGGGCTGGGGCTAGGTCTAGGGCTAGTGCTTGGGCTAGGGCTACGGTTAGGGTTAGGTTTAGGGCTAGGGCTAGGGCTAGGGCTAGGGTTAGGGTTAGGGTTAGGGCTAGGGCTAGTGCTAGGGCTTTGGCTAGGTCTAGGTTTAGTGTTAGGTTTAGGATTATGGTTAGGGCAAGGGCTAGGGCTAGGGCCTAGGCTAGGGCTAGGGTTAGGGTTAGGGCTAGGGCTATGGCTATGGCTAGGGCTAGGGTTAGGGTTAGGGTTAAGGCTAGGGCTAGGGCTAGGGCTAGGGCTAGGGTTAGGGTTAGGGTTAGGGTTAGTTTTAGGGCTAGGGCTAGTGTTAGGGTTAGGGCTAGGGTTAGGTTTAGGGTTAGGGTTAGGGCTAAGGCTAGGGCTAGGGTTAGGGTTAGGGTTAGGGCTAGGGCTAGGGCTAGGTCTAGGTTTAGGGTTAGGGCTAGGGCTAGGGTTAGGGTTAGGGTTAGGGCTAGGGCTAGGGCTAGGGTTAGGGCTATTGTTAGGGCTAGTTCTAGGGTTAGGGTTAGGGTTAGGGCTAGGGCTAGGGTTTGGGTTAGAGTTAAGTTTTGGTCTAGGGTAAGGGCTAGGGCTAGGGCTAGGGTTAGGGTTAGGGTTAGGGCTAGGGCTAGGGCTAGGGCTAGGGTAGGGCTAGGGTTAGGGTTAGGGTTAGGGTTAGGGCTAGGGCTAGGGCTAGGGTTAGGGTAAGGGTTAGGGTAAGGGTTAGGGTTAGTGCTAGGCCTAGGGTTAGGGTTAGGTTTATGGCTAGGGTTAGGGATAGGGTTAGGGCTAGGGCTAGGGCTAGACTAGGGCTAGGGCTAAGGCTAGGTTTAGTGTTAGGGTTAGGGTTAGGGCTAGGGCTAGGGCTAGGGCTAGACTAGGGCTAGGGCTAAGGCTAGGGTTAGGGTTAGGGTTAGGGTTAGGGCTAGGGTTAGGGTTAGGGTTAGGCATAGGGTTAGGGTTAGAGTTAGGGTTAGGGTTAAGGCTAGGGCTAGGGCTAGGGTTACGTTTAGGGTTAGGGTTAGAGCGAGGGCTAGGGTTAGGTTTAGGGCTAGTGTTAGGGTTAGGGTTAGGGCTAGGGTCAGGGTTAGGGCTAGGGTAAGGGCTAGGTTTAGGGTTAGGGTTAGGGCAAGGGCTAGGGCTAGGGCTTGGGCTAGGGTTAGGGTTAGGGTTAGGTTTAGGGCTAGGGGTAGGGCTAGGGCTAGGGCAAGGGCTAGACTAGGGCTAGGGCTAGGGCTAGGGTTAGGGTTAGGGTTAGGGCTAGGTCTAGGGTTAGGGTTAGGGCTAGGGTTATGGTTAGGGCTAAGGTTAGGGTTAGGGTTAGGTTTAGGGCTAGGGTTAGGGTTAGGGCTAGGGTTAGGGCTAGGGTTAGGGTTAGGGTTAGTGCTAGGGCTAGGGCTAGGGCTAGGGTTAGGGTTAGGGTTAGGGTTAGGTCTAGGGCTAGGGCTAGGGCTAGGGATAGGTCTAGGGCTAGACTAGGGCTTGGGCTATGGCTTGGGTTAGTGTTAGGGTTAGTGTTAGGGTTAGGGCTAGGGCTAGGCTTAGTGTTAGGGCTAGGGATAGGGTTAGGGTTAGGGCTAGGGCTAGGGCTAGGGCTAGGGCTAGGGCTAGGGCCAGGGTTAGGGTTAGGGCTAGGGTTAGGCTTAGGGCTTGGGCTAGGGCTAAGTCTAGGGTTAGGTTTAGGGTTAGGGCTAGGGCTAGGGCTAGGGTTAGGGTTAGGTTTAATGTTAGTGCTAGGGCTAGTGTTAGGGTTAGGGTTATGGTTATGGCCAGGGCTAGGGCTAGGGCTAGGCCTAGGGCTTGGGCTAGGGCTAGGGTAGGGTTAGGGTTAGGGCTAGGGTTGGGGCTAGGGCTAGGGCTAGGGTTAGGTTTAGGGTTAGGGCTAGTGCTAGGCCTTGGGCTAGGGCTAGGTTTAGGGTTACGGTTAGGGTTAGGATTAGGGCTAGGGCTAGGGCTAGGATTAGGACTAGGGTTAGGGTTAGGGTTAGGATTAGGGTTAGGGCTCTGGCTAGGGCTAGGGCTAGGGTTAGTGTTAGGGTTAGGGCTAGGGCTAGGGCTAGGGCTAGGGCTAGGGTTAGGGTTAGGGTAAGGCTAGGGCTAGGGTTAGTGCTAGGGTTAGGGTTAGGGCTAGGGTTAGGGTTAGGGTAGGGTTAGTGCTTGGGCTAAGGTTAGGGTTATGTTTAGGGTAAGGTTTAGGGTTAAAGTCAGTGCTAGTGCTACGTCTAGGGCTAGGGCTTGGGCTAGGGCGACGGTAAGGGTTAGGTTTAGGCCTAGGGCTAGGGCTAGGGCTAGTGCTTGGGATAGCGCTGGGTCTAGGGCTAGTGTTAGGGTTAGTGTTATGGCTAATGTTAGGGCTAGGGCTAGGGTTAGGTTTATGGCTAGGGTTAGGGTTAGGGTTAGGGTTAGTGTTAGGGCTAGGGCTAAGCCTAGGTTTAGTGTTAGGGTTATGGTTAGGGCTAGGGCTAGGGCTAGGGCTAGGGCTAAGGCTAGGGTTAGGGTTAGGGTTATGGTTAGGGCTAGGGCTAGGGCTAGGGTTAGGGTTAGGGCTAGGGTTAGGGTTAGAGTTAGGGTTAGGGTTAGGGCTAGGGCTACTGCTAGGGCTAGGTTTAGGTTTAGGTTTATGGTTAGGGCTAAGGCTAGGGTTAGGTTTAGTGTAGGTTTAGGCTTAAAGTTAGGGTTAGGGCTAGGTTTAGGGTTAGGGCTAGGGTTATGGCTAGGGTTAGGGTTAGGGTTAGGGCTACGGCTAGGGCTAGGGCTTGGGCTAAGGTTAGGATTAGTTTTAGGGTTAGGGCTAGGGTTAGGGTTATGGCTAGGGGTAGGGCTAGGGCTAAGGATAAGGCTAGGGCTAGACTAGGTCTTGGGCTATGGCTAGGGTTAGGGTTAGGGTTAGGGTTAGGGCTAGGGCTAGGGTTAGTGTTAGGGCTAGCAATAGGGTTAGGGCTAGGGCTAGGGCTAGGGCTAAGGCAGGGTTAGGGTTAGGGCTAGGGTTAGGGTTAGGGCTAGGGTTAGGGCTAGGGTTAGGGTTAGGGTTAGTGCTAGGGCTAGGGCTAGGGCTAGGGTTAGGGTTAGGGTTAGGGTTAGGTCTAGGGCTAGGGCTAGGGCTAGGGCTAGGGTTAGGGTTAGGGTTAGGGTTAGTTTTAGGGCTAGGGCTAGTGTTAGGGTTAGGGCTAGGGTTAGGTTTAGGGTTAGGGTTAGGGCTAAGGCTAGGGCTAGGGTTAGGGTTAGGGTTAGGGCTAGGGCTAGGGCTAGGGCTAGGTCTAGGTTTAGGGTTAGGGCTAGGGCTAGGGTTAGGGTTAGGGTTAGGGCTAGGGCTAGGGCTAGGGTTAGGGCTATTGTTAGGGCTAGTTCTAGGGTTAGGGTTAGGGTTAGGGCTAGGGCTAGGGTTTGGGTTAGAGTTAAGTTTTGGTCTAGGGTAAGGGCTAGGGCTAGGGCTAGGGTTAGGGTTAGGGTTAGGGCTAGGGCTAGGGCTAGGGCTAGGGTAGGGCTAGGGTTAGGGTTAGGGTTAGGGTTAGGGCTAGGGCTAGGGCTAGGGTTAGGGTAAGGGTTAGGGTAAGGGTTAGGGTTAGTGCTAGGCCTAGGGTTAGGGTTAGGTTTATGGCTAGGGTTAGGGATAGGGTTAGGGCTAGGGCTAGGGCTAGACTAGGGCTAGGGCTAAGGCTAGGTTTAGTGTTAGGGTTAGGGTTAGGGCTAGGGCTAGGGCTAGGGCTAGACTAGGGCTAGGGCTAAGGCTAGGGTTAGGGTTAGGGTTAGGGTTAGGGCTAGGGTTAGGGTTAGGGTTAGGCATAGGGTTAGGGTTAGAGTTAGGGTTAGGGTTAAGGCTAGGGCTAGGGCTAGGGTTACGTTTAGGGTTAGGGTTAGAGCGAGGGCTAGGGTTAGGTTTAGGGCTAGTGTTAGGGTTAGGGTTAGGGCTAGGGTCAGGGTTAGGGCTAGGGTAAGGGCTAGGTTTAGGGTTAGGGTTAGGGCAAGGGCTAGGGCTAGGGCTTGGGCTAGGGTTAGGGTTAGGGTTAGGTTTAGGGCTAGGGGTAGGGCTAGGGCTAGGGCAAGGGCTAGACTAGGGCTAGGGCTAGGGCTAGGGTTAGGGTTAGGGTTAGGGCTAGGTCTAGGGTTAGGGTTAGGGCTAGGGTTATGGTTAGGGCTAAGGTTAGGGTTAGGGTTAGGTTTAGGGCTAGGGTTAGGGTTAGGGCTAGGGTTAGGGCTAGGGTTAGGGTTAGGGTTAGTGCTAGGGCTAGGGCTAGGGCTAGGGTTAGGGTTAGGGTTAGGGTTAGGTCTAGGGCTAGGGCTAGGGCTAGGGATAGGTCTAGGGCTAGACTAGGGCTTGGGCTATGGCTTGGGTTAGTGTTAGGGTTAGTGTTAGGGTTAGGGCTAGGGCTAGGCTTAGTGTTAGGGCTAGGGATAGGGTTAGGGCTAGGGCTAGGGCTAGGGCTAGGGCTAGGGCTAGGGCCAGGGTTAGGGTTAGGGCTAGGGTTAGGCTTAGGGCTTGGGCTAGGGCTAAGTCTAGGGTTAGGTTTAGGGTTAGGGCTAGGGCTAGGGCTAGGGTTAGGGTTAGGTTTAATGTTAGTGCTAGGGCTAGTGTTAGGGTTAGGGTTATGGTTATGGCCAGGGCTAGGGCTAGGGCTAGGCCTAGGGCTTGGGCTAGGGCTAGGGTTAGGGTTAGGGTTAGGGCTAGGGTTGGGGCTAGGGCTAGGGCTAGGGTTAGGTTTAGGGTTAGGGCTAGTGCTAGGCCTTGGGCTAGGGCTAGGTTTAGGGTTACGGTTAGGGTTAGGATTAGGGCTAGGGCTAGGGCTAGGATTAGGACTAGGGTTAGGGTTAGGGTTAGGATTAGGGTTAGGGCTCTGGCTAGGGCTAGGGCTAGGGTTAGTGTTAGGGTTAGGGCTAGGGCTAGGGCTAGGGCTAGGGCTAGGGTTAGGGTTAGGGTAAGGCTAGGGCTAGGGTTAGTGCTAGGGTTAGGGTTAGGGCTAGGGTTAGGGTTAGGGTAGGGTTAGTGCTTGGGCTAAGGTTAGGGTTATGTTTAGGGTAAGGTTTAGGGTTAAAGTCAGTGCTAGTGCTACGTCTAGGGCTAGGGCTTGGGCTAGGGCGACGGTAAGGGTTAGGTTTAGGCCTAGGGCTAGGGCTAGGGCTAGTGCTTGGGATAGCGCTGGGTCTAGGGCTAGTGTTAGGGTTAGTGTTATGGCTAATGTTAGGGCTAGGGCTAGGGTTAGGTTTATGGCTAGGGTTAGGGTTAGGGTTAGGGTTAGTGTTAGGGCTAGGGCTAAGCCTAGGTTTAGTGTTAGGGTTATGGTTAGGGCTAGGGCTAGGGCTAGGGCTAGGGCTAAGGCTAGGGTTAGGGTTAGGGTTATGGTTAGGGCTAGGGCTAGGGCTAGGGTTAGGGTTAGGGCTAGGGTTAGGGTTAGAGTTAGGGTTAGGGTTAGGGCTAGGGCTACTGCTAGGGCTAGGTTTAGGTTTAGGTTTATGGTTAGGGCTAAGGCTAGGGTTAGGTTTAGTGTAGGTTTAGGCTTAAAGTTAGGGTTAGGGCTAGGTTTAGGGTTAGGGCTAGGGTTATGGCTAGGGTTAGGGTTAGGGTTAGGGCTACGGCTAGGGCTAGGGCTTGGGCTAAGGTTAGGATTAGTTTTAGGGTTAGGGCTAGGGTTAGGGTTATGGCTAGGGGTAGGGCTAGGGCTAAGGATAGGGCTAGGGCTAGACTAGGACTTGGGCTATGGCTAGGGTTAGGGTTAGGGTTAGGGTTAGGGCTAGGGCTAGGGTTAGTGTTAGGGCTAGCAATAGGGTTAGGGCTAGGGCTAGGGCTAGGGCTAAGGCAGGGTTAGGGTTAGGGCTAGGGTTAGGGTTAGGGCTAGGGTTAGGGCTAGGGTTAGGGTTAGGGTTAGTGCTAGGGCTAGGGCTAGGGCTAGGGTTAGGGTTAGGGTTAGGGTTAGGTCTAGGGCTAGGGCTAGGGCTAGGGATAGGTCTAGGGCTAGACTAGGGCTTGGGCTATGGCTTGGGTTAGTGTTAGGGTTAGTGTTAGGGTTAGGGCTAGGGCTAGGCTTAGTGTTAGGGCTAGGGATAGGGTTAGGGCTAGGGCTAGGGCTAGGGCTAGCGCTAGGGCTAGGGCCAGGGTTAGGGTTAGGGCTAGGGTTAGGCTTAGGGCTTGGGCTAGGGCTAAGTCTAGGGTTAGGTTTAGGGTTAGGGCTAGGGCTAGGGCTAGGGTTAGGGTTAGGTTTAATGTTAGTGCTAGGGCTAGGGTTAGGGTTAGGGTTATGGTTATGGCCAGGGCTAGGGCTAGGGCTAGGCCTAGGGCTTGGGCTAGGGCTAGGGTTAGGGTTAGGGTTAGGGCTAGGGTTGGGGCTAGGGCTAGGGCTAGGGTTAGGTTTAGGGTTAGGGCTAGTGCTAGGCCTTGGGCTAGGGCTAGGTTTAGGGTTACGGTTAGGGTTAGGATTAGGGCTAGGGCTAGGGCTAGGATTAGGACTAGGGTTAGGGTTAGGGTTAGGATTAGGGTTAGGGCTCTGGCTAGGGCTAGGGCTAGGGTTAGTGTTAGGGTTAGGGCTAGGGCTAGGGCTAGGGCTAGGGCTAGGGTTAGGGTTAGGGTAAGGCTAGGGCTAGGGTTAGTGCTAGGGTTAGGGTTAGGGCTAGGGTTAGGGTTAGGGTAGGGTTAGTGCTTGGGCTAAGGTTAGGGTTATGTTTAGGGTAAGGTTTAGGGTTAAAGTCAGTGCTAGTGCTACGTCTAGGGCTAGGGCTTGGGCTAGGGCGACGGTAAGGGTTAGGTTTAGGCCTAGGGCTAGGGCTAGGGCTAGTGCTTGGGATAGCGCTGGGTCTAGGGCTAGTGTTAGGGTTAGTGTTATGGCTAATGTTAGGGCTAGGGCTAGGGTTAGGTTTATGGCTAGGGTTAGGGTTAGGGTTAGGGTTAGTGTTAGGGCTAGGGCTAAGCCTAGGTTTAGTGTTAGGGTTATGGTTAGGGCTAGGGCTAGGGCTAGGGCTAGGGCTAAGGCTAGGGTTAGGGTTAGGGTTATGGTTAGGGCTAGGGCTAGGGCTAGGGTTAGGGTTAGGGCTAGGGTTAGGGTTAGAGTTAGGTTTAGGGTTAGGGCTAGGGCTAGTGCTAGGGCTAGGTTTAGGTTTAGGTTTATGGTTAGGGCTAAGGCTAGGGTTAGGTTTAGTGTAGGTTTAGGCTTAAAGTTAGGGTTAGGGCTAGGTTTAGGGTTAGGGCTAGGGTTATGGCTAGGGTTAGGGTTAGGGTTAGGGCTACGGCTAGGGCTAGGGCTTGGGCTAAGGTTAGGATTAGTTTTAGGGTTAGGGCTAGGGTTAGGGTTATGGCTAGGGGTAGGGCTAGGGCTAAGGATAGGGCTAGGGCTAGACTAGGACTTGGGCTATGGCTAGGGTTAGGGTTAGGGTTAGGGTTAGGGCTAGGGCTAGGGTTAGTGTTAGGGCTAGCAATAGGGTTAGGGCTAGGGCTAGGGCTAGGGCTAAGGCAGGGTTAGGGTTAGGGCTAGGGTTAGTGCAAGGGCTAGGGCTAGGGCTAGGGCTAGGGTTAGGTTTAGGGTTAGGGCTAGGGCTAGGTTTAGGGTTAGGTTTAGTGTTAGTGCTAGGGCTAGGGTTAGTGTTAGGATTAGGGTTAGGGTTATGGTTAGCGCTAGGGCTAGAGCTAGGCCTAGGGCTAGGCCTAGGGCTTGGGTTAGGGCTAGAGTTAGGGTTAGGATTAGGGCTAGGGCTAGGGCCTGGGGTAGGGCTAGGGTTAGGTTTAGGGTTAGGGCTAGTACTAGGGCTTGGGCTAGGGCTAGGTTTATGGTTAGGGTTAGGGTTAGGATTAGGGCTAGGGCTAGGGCTAAGACTAGGACTAGGGTTAGGGTTAGGGTTAGGATTAGGGTTAGGGCTCTGGCTAGGGCTAGGTCTAGGGCCAGTGTTAGGGTTAGGGTTAGGGCTAGGGCTATGGCTAGGATTAGGGTTAGGGCTATTTTTAGGGCTAGGTCTAGGGTTAGGGTTAGGGTTAGGGCTAGGGCTAGGGTTTGGGTTAGAGTTAAGTTTTGGGCTAGGGTAACGTCTAGGGCTAGGGCTAGGGTTAGGGTTAGGGTTAGGGCTAGGGCTAGGGCTAGGGCTAGGGTAGGGCTAGGGTTAGGGTTAGGGTTAGGGTTAGGGCTAGGGCTAGGGCTAGGGTTAGGGTAAGGGTTAGGGTAAGGGTTAGGGTTAGTGCTAGGCCTAGGGTTAGGGTTAGGTTTATGGCTAGGGTTAGGGTTAGGGTTAGGGCTAGGGCTAGGGCTAGACTAGGGCTAGGGCTAAGGCTAGGGTTAGTGTTAGGGTTAGGGTTAGGGCTAGGGCTAGGGCTAGGGCTAGGGCTAGACTAGGGCTAGGGCTAAGGCTAGGGTTAGGGTTAGGGTTAGGGCTAGGGCTAGGGCTAGTGCTAGGGCCAGGTTTAGGGTTATGGCTAGGGTTAGGCTTAGGGCTAGGGCTAATGCTAGGGCTAAGTCTAGCGTTAGGTTTAGGGTTAGGGCTAGTG
>OX463233.1:75203620-75206120 GCA_949820135.1 Sylvilagus floridanus | reverse complement strand
AGGGCTAGGGCTACGTCTAGGGCTAGGGCTTGGGCTAGGGCTACGGTTAGGGTTAGGTTTAGGCCTAGGGCTAGGGCTAGGGCTAGGGCTAGGGTTATGGTTAGGGTTAGGGTTAGGGCTAGGGCTAATGCTAGGGCTTGGGCTAGGTCTAGGGTTAGGGTGAGGTTTATGATTATGATTAGGGCTAGGGCTAGGGCTAGGGCCTAGTCTAGGGCTAGGGTTAGGTTTAGGGCTAGGGCTAGGGCTATGGCTAGGGCTAGGGTTAGGGTTAGGGTTAGGGTTAACGCTAGGGCTAGGGCTAGGGTAAGGGTTAGGGTTAGTTTTAGGGCTAGGGCTGGTGTTAGGGTTAGGTCTAGTGTTAGCTTTAGGGTTAGGGTTAGGGCTAAGTCTAGGGCTAGTTTTAGGGTTAGGGTTAGGGCTAGGGCTAGGGCTAGGGCTAGGTCCAGGGTTAGGGTTAGGGCTAGGGCTAGGGTTAGTGTTAGGGTTAGGGCTAGGGCTAGGGTTAGTGTTAGGGCTAGGGTTAGGTTTAGGGTTAGGGCTAGGGCTAGGGCTAGGGCTAGTGTTAGGGTTAGGGCTAGGGTTAGGGTTAGGGTTAGGGTTAGGGCTAGGGCTAGGGCAAGGGCTAGGGTTAGGGTTAGGGCTAGGGTTAGGGTTAGTGTTAGGGTTAGGGCTAGGGCTAGGGCTAGGGCTAGGGTTGGATTAGGGTTTGTGCTAGGGACAGGGCTAGCGCTAGGGTTAGGATTAGTGTTAGGGTTTGGGCTAGGGCTAGGTCTAGGGCTAGGGCTAGGGCTAGGGTTAGGGTTAGGGTTAGGGTTCGGGCTAGGGCTAGGGCTAGGGTTAAGTTTAGGGTTATGTCTAGGGCTAGGGCTAGGGCTGGGTTAGTGTTAGGGTTAGTGTTAGGATTAGTGCTAGGGCCAAGTTTAGGGTTAGTGTTGGGTTAGGATTAGGGTTAGGGCTAGGACTATGGCTAGGGCTAGGGCAAGGTTAGGGTTAGGGTTAGGGTTAGGGTTAGAGCTAGGGTTAGGCTAGGGCTAGGGCTAGGTCTAGGGCTAGGGCTAGGGTTAGCGTTGGGCTAGGGCTAGGGCTAGGGCTAGGGTTAGGGTTAGGGTTAGGGCTAGGGACAGGGCTAGCGCTAGGGCTATGGCTAGGGTTAGGTTTATGGCTAGGGTTAGGGTTACTGTTAGGGTTATGGTTAGAGCTAGGGCTAGGGCTAGACTAGGGCTAGGGCTAAGGCTAGGGTTAGTGTTAGGGTTAGGGTTAGGGCTAGGGCTAGGGCTAGACTAGGGCTAGGGCTAAGGCTAGGG
This sequence comes from Sylvilagus floridanus, assembly GCA_949820135.1. NCBI lineage: Eukaryota > Metazoa > Chordata > Mammalia > Lagomorpha > Leporidae > Sylvilagus > Sylvilagus floridanus. The sequence goes on along the minus strand of OX463233.1, from coordinate 75,204,816 downwards.
TTAGGGTTAGGGTCAGGGTTAGGGCTAGGGTTAGGGTAGGGTTAGGCATAGGGTTAGGGTTAGAGTTAGGGTTAGGGTTAAGGCTAGGGCTAGGGCTAGGGCTAGGGTTACGTTTAGGGTTAGGGTTAGGGCTAGGGCTAGGGTTAGGTTTAGGGCTAGTGTTAGGGTTAGGGTTAGGGCTAGGGTTAGGTTTAGGGATAGGGTAAGGGCTAGGTTTAGGGTTAGGGTTAGGGCAAGGGCTAGGGCTAGGGCTTGGGCTAGGGTTAGGATTAGGGTTAGGGTTAGGGCTAGGGGTAGGGCTAGGGCTAGGGCTAGACTAGGGCTAGGGCTAGGGCTAGGGTTAGGGTTAGGGTTAGGGCTAGGTCTAGGATTAGGGTTAGGGCTAGTGTTATGGTTAGGGCTAGGGTAAGGGTTAGGGTTAGGGTTAGGGCTAGGGTTAGGTTTAGGGCTAGGTTTAGGGCTAGGGTTAGGGTTAGGGTTAGGGCTAGGGCTAGGGCTAGGGTTAGGGTTAGGGTTAGGGTTAGGGCTAGGGCTAGGGATAGGGATAGGGTTAGGTCTAGGGCTAGACTAGGGCTTGGGCTATGGCTAGGGTTAGGGTTAGGGTTAGGGTTAGGGCTAGGGCTAGGCTTAGTGTTAGGGCTAGGGATAGGGTTAGGGCTAGGGCTAGGGCTAGGGCTTGGGCTAGGGCTAGGGCCAGGGTTAGGGTTAGGGCTAGGGTTAGGCTTAGGGCTAGGTCTAGGGCTAGGGATAAGTCTAGGGTTAGGTTTAGTGTTAGGGCTACGGCTAGGGCTAGGGTTAGGGTTAGGTTTAATGTTAGTGCTAGGGCTAGGGTTATGGTTAGGGTTAGGTTTAGGGTTATGGTTAGGGCTAGGTCTAGGGCTAGGGCTAGGCCTAGGGCTTGGGCTAGGGCTAGGGTTAGGGTTAGGGTTAGGTCTAGGGCTAGGGCTAGGGCTAGGGGTAGGGCTAGGGTTAGGTTTAGGGTTAGGGCTAGTGCTAGGCCTTGGGCTAGGGCTAGGTTTAGGGTTAGGGTTAGGGTTAGGATTAGGGCTAGGGCTAGGGCTAGGATTAGGACTAGGTTTAGGGTTAGGGTTACGATTAGGGTTAGGGCTCTGGCTAGGGCTAGGGCTAGGGCTAGGGTTAGGTTTAGGGTTAGGGCTAGGGCTAGGGCTAGGGCTAGGGCTAGGGTTAGGGTTAGG
>OX463233.1:75188620-75196120 GCA_949820135.1 Sylvilagus floridanus | reverse complement strand
GGGCTAGGGCTAGGGCTAGGGATAGGGTTAGGGTTAGGGCTAGGGTTAGGTTTAGGGCTAGGGCTAGGGATAAGGCTATGGTTAGGGTTAGGGCTAGGGCTAGGGCTAGTGTTAGGGTTAGGGCTAGAGTTACGGTTAGATTTAGGGTGAGGGTTAGGGTTAGGGCTAGGGCAAGGGCTAGGTCTAGGGATATGTCTAGGGTTAGGGTTCGTGTTAGGGTTAGGGCTAGGGTTAGGGCTACGGTTAGGGCTAGGGCTAGGGTTAAGGTGAGGAATAGTGTTAGGGTTAGGGCTAGGGCTAGGTCTAGGGCAAGGGTTAGGGTTAGGGTTAGGGCTAGGGTTAGGGTTAGGTTTAGGGTTAGTGTTAGGTTTAGGGCTAGGGCTAGGGCTAAGGCTATGGTTAGGGTTAGGGCTAGGGCTAGGGCTAGGGCTAGGACTAGGGTTAGGGATAGGGTTAGGGCTAGGGCTAGGGCTAGGGCTAGTGCTAGTGTTAGGGTTAGGGTTAGTTTTAGGGCTAGGGCTAGGTTTAGGGTTAGTGCTAGGGTTAGGGTTAGGGTTATGGTTAGGGCTAGGGCTAGGGCTAGGGCTTGGGCTAGGGCTGGGGCTAAGGCTAGTGTTAGGGTTAGTGTTATGGCTAATGTTAGGGCTAGGGCTAGGTTTAGGTTTATGGCTAAGGTTAGGTTTAGGGTTAGGGTTAGGGTTGGGGCTAGGGCTTGGGCTAGACTACGGTTAGGTTTAGGGCTAGGGCTAGGGCTAGGGCTAGACTAGGGCTAGGGCTATGGCTAGGGTTAGGGTTAGGGTTAGGGTTAGGGCTAGGGCTAGGGTTAGGGTTAGTGCTAGGTTTAGGGTTAGAGTTAGGGTTAGGGCTAGGGCTAGCGCTAGGGCTAGGGTTAGAATTAGGGTTAGGGTTAGGGCTAGGGCTAGCGCTAGGGCTAGGGTTAGAATTAGGGTTAGGGTTAGGGCTAGGGCTAGGGTTAGGTTTAGGGCTAGTTTTAGGGTTAGGGTTATTGCTAGGGTTAGGGTTAGGGCTAGATTTAGGGCTAGGGTTAGTGTTAGGGTTAGGGCTAGGGCTAGGGCTAGGGCTTGGGCTAGGTATAGGGTTAGGATTTAGGGTTAGGGCTGGGGGTAGGGATAGGGCTAGGGCTAGGGCTAGAATAGGGCTAGGGCTAGGGCTAGGGTTAGGGTTAGGGTTAGGGCTAGGGCTAGGGTTAGGGTTAGGGTTAGGGTTAGGGTTAGGATAAGGGTTAGGGTTAGGGCTAGGGCTAGGGTTAGGGTTAGTGTTATGGCTAATGTTAGGGCTAGGGCTAGGGTTAGGTTTATGGCTAGGGTTAGGGTTAGGGTTAGGGTTAGTGTTAGTGCTAGGGCTAGGGCTAGACTAGGGCTAGGACTAAGGCTATGGTTAGTGTTAGGGTTAGGTTTAGGGCTAGGGCTAGGGCTAGGGCTAGGGCTAGACTAGGGCTAGGGCTAACGCTAGGGTTAGGGTAAGGGTTAGGATAAGGGTTAGGGTTAGGGCTAGGGCTAGGGTTAGGGTTAGGGCTAGGGTTAGGGTTAGAGTTAGGGTTAGGTTTAGGGCTAGGGCTAGGGCTAGGGCTAGGTTTAGGTTTAGGGTAATGGTTACGGCTAGGGCTAGGGTTAGGTTTAGGGCTAAGGTTTTGGTTAGGGTTAGGGTTAGGGTTAGGGCTAGGGTTAGGGTTAGGGCTAGGGTTAGGGCTAGGGTTAGGGTTAGGGTTAGGGTTAGGGCTAGGGGTAGGGCTAGGCCTTGTGCTGGGTCTAGGGCTAGACTAGGGCTAGGGCTAGGGCTAGGGTTACGGTTAGGTTTAGGGTTAGTGCTAGGATTAGGGTTAGGCCTAGGGTTAGGGTTAGGCTAGGGCTAGGGCCAGGGCTAGGGCTAGGGCTAGGGCTAGGGCCAGGGCTAGGGTTAGGGTTAGGGCTAGGGTTAGGGTTAGGATAAGGGTTAAGGTTAGGGCTAGGGCTAGGGTTAGGGTTAGTGTTATTGCTAATGTTAGGGCTAGGGCTAGGGTTAGGTTTATGGCTAGGGTTAGGGTTAGGTTTAGGGTTAGTGTTAGGGCTAGGGCTAGGGCTAGACTAGGGCTAGGGCTAAGGCTAGGGTTAGTGTTAGAGTTAAGGTTAGGGCTAGGGCTAGGGCTAGGGCTAGACTAGGGCTAGGGCTAAGGCTAGGGTTAGGGTAAGGTTTAGGTTAAGGGTTAGGGTTAGGGCTAGGGCTAGGGTTAGGGTTAGAGTTAGGGTTAGGTTTAGGGCTAGGGCTAGGGCTCGGGCTAGGTTTAGGTTTAGGGTAATGGTTACACTAGCGCTAGGGTTAGGTTTAGGGCTAGGGTTATGGTTAGGGTTTGGGTTAGTGCTAGGGCTAGGGCTAGGGCTAGGGCTAGGGCTAGGGCCAGGGCTAGGGTTAGGGTTAGGGCTAGGGTTAGGTTTAGGGTTAGTGCTAGGGCTAGGGTTAGGGTTAGTGTTAGGGTTAGGATTAGGGTTTGGGCTAGTGCTAGGGCTAGGGCTAGGGCTATGGCTAGGGTTAGGGTTAGGGTGAGGGTTAGGGCTAGGTTTAAGGCTATTTTTATGGCTAAGGTTAAGATTAGGGTTAGGGTTAGGGCTAGGGCTAGGGCTATGGCTAGGGCTAGACAAGGGCTAGGGCTAAGGCTAGGTTTAGGGTTAGGGTTAGGGTTAGGGCTAGGGTTAGTGTTAGAGTTAGGGTTAGGTTTAGGGCTAGGGCTAGGGCTAGGGCTTGGGCTAGTGTTAGGATTAGGGTTAGGGTTAGGGCTACTGTTAGGGCTAGGGCTAGGGCTAGGGCTAGACTAGGCCTAGGGCTAGGCTAGGGTTAGGGTTAGGGTTAGGGTTAGGGCTAGGGCTAGGGTTAAGTTTAGGGCTAGGGTTAGGGTTAGGGTTAGGGTTAGGGTTAGGATAAGGGTTAGGTTTAGTTCTAGCGCTAGGGTTAGGGTTAGTGTTATGGCTAATGTTAGGGCTAGGGCTAGGGTTAGGTTTATGGCTAGGGTTAGGTTTAGGGTTAGGGTTAGGGTTGGGGCTATTGCTAGGGCTAGACTACGGTTAGGGTTAGGGCTAGGGCTAGGGCTAGGGCTAGGGTTAGGGTTAGGGTTAGGTTTAGGGCTAGAGCTAGGGTTAGGGTTAGGGCTAGGTTTAGGGTTAGAGTTAGGGTTAGGGCTAGGGCTAGCGCTAGGGCTAGGGTTAGGTTTAGGGTTAGGGTTAGGGCTAGGGCTAGGGTTAGGTTTAGGGCTAGTGTTAGGGTTAGGGTTATTGCTAGGGTTAGGGTTAGGGCTAGGGTTAGGGCTAGGGTTAGTGTTAGGGTTAGGGCTAGGGCTAGGGCTAGGGCTTGGGCTAGGTATAGGGTTAGGATTTAGGGTTAGGGCTGGGGGTAGGGATAGGGCTAGGGCTAGGACTAGACTAGGGCTAGGGCTAGGGCTAGGGTTAGGGTTAGTGTTAGGGCTAGGGCTAGGGCTAGGTCTAGGGCTAGGGCTAGACAAGGGCTTGGGCTATGGCTAGGGTTAGTGTTAGGGTTAGGGTTAGGGTTAGGGTTAGGGCTATGGTTAGTGTTAATGCTAGGGATAGGGTTAGGGCTAGGGCTAGGCTAGGGCTAGGGCTAAGGCTAGGGTTAGGGTTAGGGTTAGGGTTAGTGGTAGGGCTAGGGCTAGGGCTAGGCTAGGTCTAGGGTTAGGTTTAGGGTTAGGGCTAGGGCTAGGGCTCGGGTTATGGTTAGGTTTAGTGTTAGTGCTGGGGCTAGGGTAAGGGTTAGGTTTAGGGTTAGGGTTAGGGCTAGGCCTAGGGCTTGGTCTAGGGCTAGGGTGAGGGTTAGGGTTAGTGCTACGACTAGGGCTAGGGCTAGGGCTAGGGTTAGGTTTAGGTTTAGGGCTAGTGCTAGGGCTTGGGCTAGGGCTACGTTTAGGGTTAGGGTTAGGGTTAGGATTAGGGCTAGGGCTAGGGCTAGGACTAGGACTAGGGTTAGGGTTAGGGTTAGGATTAGGGTTAGGGCTAGGGCTAGGGCTAGGACTAGGTATAGGGTTAGGTTTAGGCCTAGTGCTAGGACAAGGGCTAGGTTTAGGGTTAGGTTTAGGTTTAGGGCTAGGGCTAGGGCTAGGTTTAGGGCTAGGTTTAGGGTTAGGGCTAGGGTTAGGGATAGGGTAGGGTTAGGGCTAGGGCTAGGGCTAGGGCTAGGTTTAGGGTTAGGTCTAGGGTTAGGGCTAGGGCTAGGGTTGGGTTAGGGTTAGGGTTAGGGTTAGGGTTAGGGCCTGGGCTAGGGCTAGGGCTTGGGCTAGGGATAGGGTTAGGGTTAGGGTTAGGGCTGGGGGTAGGGATAGGGCTAGGGCTAGGTCTAGACTAGGGCTAGGGCTAGGGCTAGGGTTAGGGTTAGGGTTAGGGCTAGGGCTAGGGTTAGGGTTAGGGTTAGGGTTAGGGCCAGGGCTAGGGCTAGGGTTAGGGCTAGGGATAGGGTTAGGGTTAGTGTTATGGCTAATGTTAGGGCTAGGGCTAGGGTTAGGTTTATGGCTAGGGTTAGGTTTAGGGCTAGGGTTCGTGTTAGGGATAGGGCTAGGGCTAGATTAGGGCTAGGGCTAAGGCTAGGGTTACTGTTAGAGTTAGGGTTAGGGCTAGGGCTAGGGCTAGGGCTAGACTAGGGCTAGGGCTAAGGCTAGGGTTAAGGTTAGGGTTAGGATAAGGGTTAGGGTTAGGGCTAGGGCTAGGGTTAGGGTTAGGGCTAGGGTTAGGGTTAGAGTTAGGGTTAGGGCTAGGGCTAGGGCTCGGGTTATGGTTAGGTTTAGTGTTAGTGCTGGGGCTAGGGTAAGGGTTAGGTTTAGGGTTAGGGTTAGGGCTAGGCCTAGGGCTTGGTCTAGGGCAAGGGTGAGGGTTAGGGTTAGTGCTACGACTAGGCCTAGGGCTAGGGCTAGGTTTAGGTTTAGGGTTAGGGCTAGTGCTAGGGCTTGGGCTAGGGCTAGGTTTAGGGTTAGGGTTAGGGTTAGGGCTAGGACAAGGGCTAGGTTTAGGGTTAGGTTTAGGGTTAGGGCTAGGGCTAGGGCTAGGGCTAGGGCTAGGTTTAGGGTTAGGGTTAGGGCTAGGGCTAGGGCTAGGACAAGGGCTAGGTTTAGGGTTAGGTTTAGGGTTAGGCCTAGGGCTAGGGCTAGGTTTAGGGCTAGGTTTAGGGTTAGGGCTAGGGTTAGGGTTAGGGTAGGGTTAGGGCTAGGGCTAGGGCTAGGGCTCGGGTTAGGGTTATGTTTAGGGTCAGGGTTAGGGCTAGGGCTAGTGTTAGGGCTAGGGTTAGGGTTAGGGTTAGGGTTAGGTCTAGTGTTCGGGCTAGGGCTAGGGCTAGGGCTAGGGTTAAGTTTAGGGCTAGGGCTAGGGATAGGGCTAGGGCTAGGTTTAGGGTTAGGTCTAGGGCTAGGGCTAGGGCTAGGGTTGGTTTAGGGTTAGGGTTAGGGTTAGGGCTAGGTTTAGGGTTAGGGATAGGGTTTGGGTTAGGGTTAGGGTTAGGGCTAGGGCTAGGGCTAGGGCTAGGGTTATGGTTAGGGTTAGGGCTAGGGCAAGGGCTAGGGCTAGGGCTAGACAAGGGCTTGGGCTATGGCTAGGGTTAGGGTTAGGGTTAGGGCTAGGGCTAGGGTTAGTGTTAAGGCTAGGAATAGGGTTAGGGCTAGGGCTAGGCTAGGGCTAGGGCTAGTGCTAGGGTTAGTGTTAGGGCTAGGAATAGGGTTAGGGTTAGGGCTAGGGCTAGGGCTAGGGTTAGGTTTAGGGTTAGGGTTAGGGCTAAGGCTAGGGCTAGTTTTAGGGTTAGGGTTAGGGCTAGGGCTAGGGCTAGGGCTAGGTCCAGGGTTAGGGTTAGGCTTAGGGTCAGGGCTAGGGCTACGTCTAGGCGTAGGGCTTGGGCTAGGGCTACGGTTAGGGTTAGGTTTAGGCCTAGGGCTAAGGCTAGGGCTAGGGCTAGGGTTATGGTTAGGGTTAGGGCTAGGGCTAATGCTAGGGCTTGGGCTAGGTCTAGCGTTAGGGTTAGGTTTATGATTATGGTTAGGGCTAGGGCTAGGGCTAGGGCCTAGTCTAGGGCTAGGGTTAGGGTTAGGGCAAGGGCTAGGGCTATGGCTAGGGCTAGGGTTAGGGTTAGGGTTAGGGTTAAGGCTAGGGCTAGGGCTAGGACTAGGGTTAGGGTTAGGGTTAGTTTTAGGGCTAGGGCTAGTGTTAAGGTTAGGTCTAGGGTTAGGTTTAGGGTTAGGGTTAGGGCTAAGGCTAGGGCTAGGGTTAGGGCTGGGGTTAGGGCTAAGTATAGGGTTAGGTTTAGGGGTAGGGCTAGGGCTAGCGTTTGGGTTAGCGTTAGGGTTAGGTCTAGGGTAAGGGCTAGGGCTAGGTCTAGGGTTAGGGTTAGGAATAGGGCTAGGGGTAGGGCTAGGGCTAGGGCTAGGGCTAGGGTAGGGCTAGGGTTAGGGTTAGGGTTAGGGCTAGGGCTAGGGCTTGGGTTAGAGTAAGGGTTAGGGTAAGGGTTAGGGTTAGTGCTAGGGCTAGGGTTAGGGTTAGGGTTAGGGCTAGGGCTAGGGCTAGGGCTAGGGCTAGGGCTAGGTTATTGGGTTAGGATTAGGGCAAGGCTAGAGCTAGGGCTAGGGCTATGGTTAGGGTTAGGGTTAGGGATACGACTAGGGCTAGGGCTAGGGTTAGTGTTAGGGTTAGGGTTAGGGCTAGGGTGAGGGTTAGTGTTAGGGCTAGGGCTATGGCTAGGGCTAGGGCTAGGGCTAGGGTTAGGGTTGCGGCTGGGGCTGGGGCTAGGGCTAGGGTTAGGTTTAGGGTTAGGGCTAGGACTAGGGCTAGGGTTAGGGTTAGGGCTAGAGTTAGGGTTAGATTTAGGGTGAGGATTAGGGTTAGGGCTAGGGCAAGGGCTAGGTCTAGGGATAGGTCTAGGGTTAGGTCTAGGGCTAGGGCTAGGGCTAGGGTTGGGTTAGGGTTAGTGTTAGGGTTAGGGCTAGGGTTAGGGCTACGGTTAGGGCTAGGGCTAGGGTTAGGGTGAGGAATAGTGTTAGGGTTAGGGCTAGGTCTAGGGCTAGGGCTAGGGCTAGGGCTAGGGTTAGGGTTAGGGTTAGGGCTAGGGTTAGGGTTAGGTCTAGGGCTAGGGTTAGGGTTAGTGTTAGTGTTAGTGTTAGGGTAGGGTTAGGGCTAGGGCTAGGGCTAGGGCTAGGGCTAGGGTTAGGGTTAGGGCTAGGGCTAGGGTTAGGGATAGGGTTAGGGCTAGGGCTAGGGCTAGGGCTAGTGTTAGGGTTAGGGTTAGTTTTAGGGCTAGGGCTAGGTTTAGGGTTAGGGCTAGGGTTAGGGTTAGGGTTATGGTTAGGGCTAGGGCTAGGGCTAGGGCTTGGGCTAGGGCTGGGGCTAAGGCTAGTGTTAGGGTTAGTGTTATGGCTAATGTTAGGGCTAGGGCTAGGGTTAGGTTTATGGCTAGGGTTAGGTTTAGGGTTAGGGTTAGGTTTGGGGCTAGGGCTAGGGCTAGACTACGGTTAGGGTTAGGGCTAGGGCT
>OX463233.1:75163620-75178620 GCA_949820135.1 Sylvilagus floridanus | reverse complement strand
CTAGGATTAAGATTATGGTTAGGGTTAGGGCTAGGGCTAGGGCTAGGGCTAGGGTTAGGGTTAGGGCTAGGGTTAAGGCTACGTTTATGGCTAGGGCTAGGGTTAGGGTTAGGGTTAGGGTTAGGGCTAGGGCTAGGGCTAGGGCTAGGGCTAGACTAGGGCTAGGGCTAAGGCTAGGTTTAGGGTTAGGGTTAGGGTTAGGGTAAGTTCTAGAGCTAGGTTTAGGGTTAGGGCTAGGGTTAGTGTTGGAGTTAGGGTTTGGGTTAGGGCTAGGGCTAGGGCTAGGGCTTGGGCTAGGGTTAGGGTTAGGGTTAGGGTTAGGGCTAGGGGTAAGGCTAGGCCTAGGGCTAGGCCTAGGGCTAGACTAGGGCTAGGGCTAGGTCTAGGGTTAGGGTTAGGGTTAGGGCTAGTGCTAGGATTAGGGTTAGGGCTAGGGTTAGGGTTAGGCTAGGGCCAGGGCTAGGGCTAGGGCTAGGGCTAGGGTTAGGGTTAGGGCTAGGTTTAAGGCTATGTTTATGGCTAGGATTAAGATTATGGTTAGGGTTAGGGCTAGGGCTAAGGCTATGGCTAGGGCTAGAGTAGGGCTAGGGCTAAGGCTAGGTTTAGGGTTAGGGTTAGGGCTAGGGTTAGTGTTAGAGTTAGGGTTAGGTTTAGGGCTAGGGCTAGGGCTAGGGCTTGGGCTAGTGTTAGGATTAGGGTTAGGGTTAGAGCTACTGTTAGGGCTAGGGCTAGGTCTAGGGCTAGACTAGGACTAGGACTAGGCTAGGGTTAGGGTTAGGGTTAGGATTAGGGCTAGGGCTAGGGTTAAGGTTAGGGCTAGGTTTACGTTTGGGGTTAGGGTTAGGGCTTGGTTAGTGTTAGGGCTAGGGTTAGGGCTATGGTTAGGTTTAGGGTTAGTTCTAGAGCTAGGGCTGGGGTTAGGGTTAGGGTTAGGGTTAGGGCTAGGGCTTGGGCTAGGGCTCGGGCTAGGGCTAGACAAGGGCTTGGGCTATGGCTAGGGTTATGGTTAGCGTTAGGGCTAGGGCTAGGGTTAGTTTTAGGGCTAGGGATAGGGTTAGGGCTAGGGCTAGTCTAGGGCTAGGGCTAGGGCTAGGGCTAGGGTTAGGGCTAGGGCTAGGGTTAGGGTTAGGGTTAGGGTTAGGGCTAGGGCTTGGGCTGGGGCTAGGGCTAGGGTTAGGGCTCTCGTTAGGGCTAGGTCTAGGGTTATGGTTAGGGTTAGGGCTAGGGCTAGGGTTAGGGTTAGGGTTAGGGTTAGGGCTAGGGTAAGGGCTAGGGCTAGGGCTAGGGTTAGGGTTAGGACTAGGGTTAGAGCTAGGGCTAGGGCTAGGGCAGGGGTAGGTTAGGGCTAGGGTTAGGGTTAGGTTTAGGGTTAGGGCTAGGGCTAGGGCTAGGGTAGGGCTAGGGTAGGGCTAGGGTTAGGGTTAGGGCTAGGATTAGGGCTAGGGCTAGGGCTAGGGTTAGGGAAGGGTTAGGGCTAAACTAGGGCTAGGGCTAGGGCTGGGGCTAGGTTTAGGGTAAGGGTTAGGGCAAGCCTAGGGCTAGGGCTAGGGCTAGGGTTAGGGTTAGGGTTAGGGTTAGGGTTAGGGATAGGGCTAGGGCTAGGGCTAGGGCTAGGGTTAGGGTTAGGGTTAGGGTTAGGGCTAGGGTGAGGGTAGTGTTAGGGCTACGGCTAGGGCTAGCGCTAGGGCTAGGGCTAGGGTTAGGGTTGGGGCTGGGGCTAGGGCTAGGGCTAGGGCTAGGTTAGGTTTAGGGTTAGGGCTAGGGCTAGGTGTAGGGTTAGGGTTAGGGCTAGAGTTAGGGTTAGAGTTAGGGTGAGGGAAGGGTTAGGGCTGGGGCTAGGGCTAGGTCTAGGGATAGGTCTAGGTTTAGGTTTAGGGTTAGGGTTAGGGCTAGGGTTAGGGTTAGGGTAAGTGCTGGGGCTAGGGTTAGCCTTAGGGTTAGTGTTAGGGTTAGGGCTAGGGCTAGGGCTAGGGCTAGGGCTAGGGCTAGGGTTAGCGTTAGGTTTAGGGTTAGGGTTAGGGCTAGGGTTAGTGTTAGGTCTATGGCTAGGTTTAGGGTTAGGGTTAGTGTTAGGGTAGGGTTAGGGCTAGGGCTAGGGCTAGGGCTAGGGCTAGGGTTAGGGTAAGGGTTAGGGTTAGGGCTAGGGTTAGGTTTAGGGCTAGGGCTAGGGCTAAGGATAGGGTAAGGGTTAGGCCTAGGGCTAGGGCTAGGGCTAGGGCTAGGGTTAGGGATAGGTTTAGGGCTAGGGCTAGGACTAGGGTTAGTGTTAGGGTTAGGGTTAGGGTTAGTTTTAGGTCTAGGGCTAGGGCTTGGGTAGGGATAGGGTTAGGGTTAGGGTTAGGGCTAGGGGTAGGGATATGGCTAGGGCTAGGGCTAGACTAGGGCTAGGGCTAGGGCTAGGATTAGGGTTAGGGTTAGGGCTAGGGTTAGGGTTAGGGTTAGGGTTAGGGTTAGGATATGAGTTAGGGTTAGGGCTAGGGCCAGGGTTAGGGTTAGTGTTATGGCTAATGTTAGGGCTAGGGCTAGGTTTAGGTTTATGGCTGGGGTTAGGGTTACGGTTAGGGTTAGTGTTAGGGCTAGGGCTAGTGTTACGGTTAGGGTTAGTGTTAAGGCTAAGTTTATGGCTAGGGCTAGGGTTAGGGTTAGGGTTAGTGTTAGGCCTAGAGCTAGGCTAGACTAGGGCTACGGCTAAGGCTAGGGTTAGTGTTAGGGTTAGGGCTAGGGCTAGGGCTAGGGCTAGTGCTAGACTAGGGCTAGGGCTAAGGCTAGGGTTAGGGTTAGGGTTAGGATTACGGTTAGGGTTAGGGCTAGGGCTAGGGTTAGGGTTAGGGCTAGGGTTAGGGTTAGAGTTAGGGTTAGGTTTAGGGCTAGGGCTAGGGCTAGGGCTAGGGTTAGGGTTAGGGCTAGGGTTAAGGCTACGTTTATGGGTAGGGCTAGGGTTAGGGTTAGGGTTAGGGTTAGGGCTAGGGCTAGGGCTAGGGCTAGGGCTAGGGCTAGGGCTAAGGCTAGGTTTAGGGTTAGGGTTAGGGCTTGTGCTAGGATTAGGGTTAGGGCTAGGGTTAGGGTTAGGCTAGGGCTAGGGCTAGGGCTAGGGCTAGGGCTAGGGTTAGGGTTAGGGTTAGGGCTAGGTTTAAGGCTACGTTTATGGCTAGGATTAAGATTAGGGTTAGGGTTAGGGCTAGGGCTAGGGCTAGGGCTAGGGTTAGGGTTAGGGCTAGGGTTAAGGCTACGTTTATGGCTAGGGCTAGGGTTAGGGTTAGGGTTAGGGTTAGGGCTAGGGCTAGGGCTAGGGCTAGGGCTAGACTAGGGCTAGGGCTAAGGCTAGGTTTAGGGTTAGGGTTAGGGTTAGGGTTAGGGTAAGTTCTAGAGCTAGGTTTAGGGTTAGGGCTAGGGTTAGTGTTAGAGTTAGGGTTTGGGTTAGGGCTAGGGCTAGGGCTAGGGCTTGGGCTAGGGTTAGGGTTAGGTTTAGGGTTAGGGCTAGGGATAAGGCTAGGCCTAGGGCTAGGCCTAGGGCTAGACTAGGGCTAGGGCTAGGTCTAGGGTTAGGGTTAGGGTTAGGGCTAGTGCTAGGATTAGGCTTAGGGCTAGGGTTAGGGTTAGGCTAGGGCCAGGGCTAGGGCTAGGGCTAGGGCTAGGGTTAGGGTTAGGGCTAGGTTTAAGGCTATGTTTATGGCTAGGATTAAGATTAGGGTTAGGGTTAGGGCTAGGGCTAAGGCTATGGCTAGGGCTAGACTAGGGCTAGGGCTAAGGCTAGGTTTAGGGTTAGGGTTAGGGTTAGGGCTAGGGTTAGTGTTAGAGTTAGGGTTAGGTTTAGGGCTAGGGCTAGGGCTAGGGCATGGGCTAGTGTTAGGATTAGGGTTAGGGTTAGAGCTACTGTTAGGGCTAGGGCTAGGTCTAGGGCTAGACTAGGACTAGGACTAGGCTAGGGTTAGGGTTATTGTTAGGATTAGGGCTAGGGCTAGGGTTAAGGTTAGGGCTAGGTTTACGTTTAGGGTTAGGGTTAGGGCTTGGTTAGTGTTAGGGCTAGGGTTAGGGCTAGGGTTAGGTTTAGGGTTAGTTCTAGAGCTAGGGCTAGGGTTAGGGTTAGGGTTAGGGCTAGGGCTTGGGCTAGGGCTCGGGCTAGGGCTAGACAAGGGCTTGGGCTATGGCTAGGGTTATGGTTAGCGTTAGGGCTAGGGCTAGGGTTAGTTTTAGGGCTAGGGATAGGGTTAGGGCTAGGGCTAGTCTAGGGCTAGGGCTAGGGCTAGGGCTAGGTTTAGGGCTAGGGCTAGGGTTAGGGTTAGGGTTAGGGTTAGGGCTAGGGCTTGGGCTGGGGCTAGGGCTAGGGTTAGGGCTCTCGTTAGGGCTAGGTCTAGGGTTATGGTTAGGGTTAGGGCTAGGGCTAAGGTTAGGGTTAGGGTTAGGGTTAGGGCTAGGGTAAGGGCTAGGGTTAGGGCTAGGGTTATGGTTAGGACTAGGGTTAGAGCTAGGGCTAGGGCTAGGGCAGGGGTAGGTTAGGGCTAGGGTTAGGGTTAGGTTTAGGGTTAGGGCTAGGGCTAGGGCTAGGGTAGGGCTAGGGTAGGTCTAGGGTAAGGGTTAGGGCTAGGGTTAGGGATAGGGCTAGGGCTAGGGTTAGGGAAGGGTTAGGGTAAGGTTTAGGGTCAGTGCTAGGGCTAGGGTTAGGGTTAGGGTTAGGGCTAAACTAGGGCTAGGGCTAGGGCTGGGGCTAGGTTTAGGGTTAGGGTTAGGGCAAGCCTAGGGCTAGGGCTAGGGCTAGGGTTAGGTTTAGGGTTAGGGTTAGGGTTAGGGTTAGGGATAGGGCTAGGGCTAGGGCTAGGGCTAGGGTTAGGGTTAGGGTTAGGATTAGGGCTAGGGTGAGGGTAGTGTTAGGGCTAGGGCTAGGGCTAGGGCTAGGGCTAGGGCTAGGGTTGGGGCTGGGGCTAGGGCTAGGGCTAGGGCTAGGTTAGGTTTAGGGTTAGGGCTAGGGCTAGGGGTAGGGTTAGGTTTAGGGCTAGAGTTAGGGTTAGAGTTAGGGTGAGGGTTAGGGTTAGGGCTGGGGCTAGGGCTAGGTCTAGGGATAGGTCTAGGTTTAGGTTTAGGGTTAGGGTTAGGGCTAGGGTTAGGGTTAGGTTAGTGCTGGGGCTAGGGTTAGCCTTAGGGTTAGTGTTAGGGTTAGGGCTAGGGCTAGGGCTAGGGTTAGCGCTAGGGTTAGGGTTAGGGTTAGGGCTAGGGTTAGGGTTAGGTCTAGGGCTAGGTTTAGGCTTAGGGTTAGTGTTAGGGTAGGGTTAGGGCTAGGGCTTGGGCTAGGGCTAGGGCTAGGGTTAGGGTTAGGGTTAGGGTTAGGGCTAGGGTTAGGTTTAGGGCTAGGGCTAGGGCTAGGGCTAGGGCTAGGATTAGGGTTAGGGTTAGGGTGAGGGCTAGGTTTAGGGTTAGGGTTAGGGTTAGGGTTAGGGTTAGGATAAGGGTTAGGGTTAGTGCTAGGGCTAGGGTTAGGGTTAGTGTTATGGCTAAGGTTAGGGCTAGGGCTAGGGTTAGGTTTATGGCTGGGGTTAGGGTTACGGTTAGGGTTAGTGTTAGGGCTAGGGCTAGGGCTAGACTAGGGCTACGGCTAAGGCTAGGGTTAGTGTTAGGTTTAGGGTTAGGTCTAGCGCTAGGTCTAGGGCTAGACTAGGGCTAGGGCTAAGGCTAGGGTTAGGGTTAGGGTTAGGATAACGGTTAGGGTTAGGGCTAGGGCTAGGGTTAGGGTTAGGGCTAGGGTTAGGGTTAGAGTTAGGGTTAGGGTTAGGGCTAGGGCTAGGGCTAGGGCTAGGTATAGGTTTAGGGTAATGGTTAGGGCTAGGGCTAGGTTTAGGTTTAGGGCTAGGGTTATGGTTAGAGTTAGGGTTATTGCTAGGGTTAGGGTTAGGGCTAGAGCTAGGGCTAGGGCTAGGGCTAGGGCTAGACAAGGGCTTGGGCTATGCCTAGGGTTATGGTTAGCGTTAGGGCTAGGGCTAGGGTTAGTTTTAGGACTAGGGTTAGGGTTAGGGTTAGGGCTAGGGCTAGGGCTAGGGTAAGGGAAGGGTTAGGGTAAGGGTTAGGGTCAGTGCTAGGGCTAGGGTTAGGGTTAGGGTTAGGGCTAAGGCTAGGGCTAGGGCTAGGGCTAGGGCTAGGTTTACGGTTAGGGTTAGGGCAAGCCTAGGGCTAGGGCTAGGGCTAGGGTTAGGGTTAGGGTTAGGGTTAGGGTTAGGGTTAGGGATAGGGTAGGGCTAGGGCTAGGGTTAAGGTTAGCGTTAGGGTTAGGGCTTGGGTGAGGGTAGTGTTAGGGCTAGGGCTATGGCTAGGGCTAGGGCTAGGGCTAGGGTTAGGGTTGGGGCTGGGGCTAGGGCTAGGGCTAGGGCTAGGTTAGGTTTAGGGTTAGGGCTAGGGCTAGGGGTAGGGTTAGGGTTAGGGCTAGAGTTAGGGTTAGAGTTAGGGTGAGGGTTAGGGTTAGGGCTGGGGCTAGGGTTAGCCTTAGGGTTAGTGTTAGGGTTAGGGCTAGGGCTAGGGCTAGGGCTAGGGCTAGGGTTAGCGTTAGGGTTAGGGTTAGGGTTAGGGCTAGGGTTAGGGTTAGGTCTATGGCTAGGTTTAGGGTTAGGGTTAGTGTTAGGGTAGGGTTAGGGCTAGGGCTAGGGCTAGGGCTAGGGTTACGGTTAGGGTTAGGGTTAGGGTTAGGGCTAGGGTTAGGTTTAGGGCTAGGGCTAGGGCAAAGGCTAGGGTAAGGGTTAGGCCTAGGGCTAGGGCTAGGGCTAGGGCTAGGGCTAGGGTTAGGGATCGGTTTAGGGCTAGGGCTAGGACTAGGGTTAGTGTTAGGGTTAGGGTTAGGGTTAGTTTTAGGGCTAGGGCTAGGGCTTGGGTAGGGATAGGGTTAGGGTTAGGGTTAGGGCTAGGGGTAGGGATATGGCTAGGGCTAGGGCTAGACTAGGGCTAGGGCTAGGGCTAGGATTAGGGTTAGGGTTAGGGCTAGGGTTAGGGTTAGGGTTAGGGTTAGGGTTAGGATATGGGTCAGGGTTAGGGCTAGGGCCAGGGTTAGGGTTAGTGTTATGGCTAATGTTAGGGCTAGGGCTAGGTTTAGGTTTATGGCTGGGGTTAGGTTTACGGTTAGGGTTAGTGTTAGGGCTAGGGCTAGTGTTACGGTTAGGGTTAGTGTTAAGGCTAAGTTTATGGCTAGGGCTAGGGTTAGGGTTAGGGTTAGTGTTAGGCCTAGAGCTAGGCTAGACTAGGGCTACGGCTAAGGCTAGGGTTAGTGTTAGGGTTAGGGCTAGGGCTAGGGCTAGGGCTAGTGCTAGACTAGGGCTAGGGCTAAGGCTAGGGTTAGGGTTAGGGTTAGGATTACGGTTAGGGTTAGGGCTAGGGCTAGGGTTAGGGTTAGGGCTAGGGTTAGGGTTAGAGTTAGGGTTAGGTTTAGGGCTAGGGCTAGGGCTAGGGCTAGGTATAGGTTTAGGGTATTGGTTAGGGCTAGGGCTAGGTTTAGGTTTAGGGCTAGGGTTATGGTTAGAGTTAGGGTTATTGCTAGGGTTAGGGTAAGGGCTAGAGGTAGGGCTAGGCCTAGGGCTAGGCCTAGGGCTAGGGCTAGGGCTAGGGTTTGGCTAGGGTTAGGGTTAGGTTTAGGGCTTGTGCTAGGATTAGGGTTAGGGCTAGGGTTAGGGTTAGGCTAGGGCAAGGGCTAGGGCTAGGGCTAGGGCTAGGGCTAGGGTTAGGGTTAGGGTTAGGGCTAGGTTTAAGGCTACGTTTATGGCTAGGATTAAGATTAGGGTTAGGGTTAGGGCTAGGGCTAGGGCTAGGGCTAGGGTTAGGGTTAGGGCTAGGGTTAAGGCTACGTTTATGGCTAGGGCTAGGGTTAGGGTTAGGGTTAGGGTTAGGGCTAGGGCTAGGGCTAGGGCTAGGGCTAGGGCTAGACTAGGGCTAGGGCTAAGGCTAGGTTTAGGGTTAGGGTTAGGGTTAGGGTAAGTTCTAGAGCTAGGTTTAGGGTTAGGGCTAGGGTTAGTGTTAGAGTTAGGGTTTGGGTTAGGGCTAGGGCTAGGGCTAGGGCTTGGGCTAGGGTTAGGGTTAGGGTTAGGGTTAGGGCTAGGGATAAGGCTAGGCCTAGGGATAGGCCTAGGGCTAGACTAGGGCTAGGGCTAGGTCTAGGGTTAGGGTTAGGGTTAGGGCTAGTGCTAGGATTAGGGTTAGGGCTAGGGTTAGGGTTAGGCTAGGGCCAGGGCTAGGGCTAGGGCTAGGGCTAGGGTTAGGGTTAGGGCTAGGTTTAAGGCTATGTTTATGGCTAGGATTAAGATTAGGGTTAGGGTTAGGGCTAGGGCTAAGGCTATGGCTAGGGCTAGACTAGGGCTAGGGCTAAGGCTAGGTTTAGGGTTAGGGTTAGGGTTAGGGCTAGGGATAGTGTTAGAGTTAGGGTTAGGTTTAGGGCTAGGGCTAGGGCTAGGGCATGGGCTAGTGTTAGGATTAGGGTTAGGGTTAGAGCTACTGTTAGGGCTAGGGCTAGGTCTAGGGCTAGACTAGGACTAGGACTAGGCTAGGGTTAGGGTTAGGGTTAGGATTAGGGCTAGGGCTAGGGTTAAGGTTAGGGCTAGGTTTACGTTTAGGGTTAGGGTTAGGGCTTGGTTAGTGTTAGGGCTAGGGTTAGGGCTAGGGTTAGGTTTAGGGTTAGTTCTAGAGCTAGGGCTAGGGTTAGGGTTAGGGTTAGGGCTAGGGCTTGGGCTAGGGCTCGGGCTAGGGCTAGACAAGGGCTTGGGCTATGGCTAGGGTTATGGTTAGCGTTAGGGCTAGGGCTAGGGTTAGTTTTAGGGCTAGGGATAGGGTTAGGGCTAGGGCTAGTCTAGGGCTAGGGCTAGGGCTAGGGCTAGGTTTAGGGCTAGGGCTAGGGTTAGGGTTAGGGTTAGGGTTAGGGCTAGGGCTTGGGCTGGGGCTAGGGCTAGGGTTAGGGCTCTCGTTAGGGCTAGGTCTAGGGTTATGGTTAGGGTTAGGGCTAGGGCTAGGGTTAGGGTTAGGGTTAGGGTTAGGGTTAGGGCTAGGGTAAGGGCTAGGGCTAGGGCTAGGGTTATGGTTAGGAATAGGGTTAGAGCTAGGGCTAGGGCTAGGGCAGGGGTAGGTTAGGGCTAGGGTTAGGGTTAGGTTTAGGGTTAGGGCTAGGGCTAGGGCTAGGGTAGGGCTAGGGTACGTCTAGGGTAAGGGTTAGGGCTAGGGTTAGGGATAGGGCTAGGGCTAGGGTTAGGGAAGGGTTAGGGTAAGGTTTAGGGTCAGTGCTAGGGCTAGGGTTTGGGTTAGGGTTAGGGCTAAACTAGGGCTAGGGCTAGGGCTGGGGCTAGGTTTAGGGTTAGGGTTAGGGCAAGCCTAGGGCTAGGGCTAGGGCTAGCGTTAGGGTTAGGGTTAGGGTTAGGGTTAGGGATAGGGCTAGGGCTAGGGCTAGGGCTAGGGTTAGGGTTAGGGTTAGGGTTAGGGCTAGGGTGAGGGTAGTGTTAGGGCTAGGGCTAGGGCTAGGGCTAGGGCTAGGGTTTAGGGTTGGGGCTGGGGCTAGGGCTAGGGCTAGGGCTAGGTTAGGTTTAGGGTTAGGGCTAGGGCTAGGGGTAGGGTTAGGGTTAGGGCTAGAGTTAGTGTTAGAGTTATGGTGAGGGTTAGGGTTAGGGCTGGGGCTAGGGCTAGGTCTAGGGATAGGTCTAGGTTTAGGTTTAGGGTTAGGGTTAGGGCTAGGGTTAGGGTTAGGGTTAGTGCTGGGGCTAGGGTTAGCCTTAGGGTTAGTGTTAGGGTTAGGGCTAGGGCTAGGGCTAGGGTTAGCGTTAGGGTTAGGGTTAGGGTTAGGGCTAGGGTTAGGGTTAGGTCTATGGCTAGGTTTAGGGTTAGGGTTAGTGTTAGGGTAGGGTTAGGGCTAGGGCTAGGGCTAGGGCTAGGGTTACGGTTAGGGTTAGGGTTAGGGTTAGGGCTAGGGTTAGGTTTAGGGCTAGGGCTAGGGCAAAGGCTAGGGTAAGGGTTAGGCCTAGGGCTAGGGCTAGGGCTAGGGCTAGGGCTAGGGTTAGGGATAGGTTTAGGGCTAGGGCTAGGACTAGGGTTAGTGTTAGGGTTAGGGTTAGGGTTAGTTTTAGGGCTAGGGCTAGGGCTTGGGTAGGGATAGGGTTAGGGTTAGGGTTAGGGCTAGGGGTAGGGATATGGCTAGGGCTAGGGCTAGACTAGGGCTAGGGCTAGGGCTAGGATTAGGGTTAGGGTTAGGGCTAGGGTTAGGGTTAGGGTTAGGGTTAGGGTTAGGATATGGGTCAGGGTTAGGGCTAGGGCCAGGGTTAGGGTTAGTGTTATGGCTAATGTTAGGGCTAGGGCTAGGTTTAGGTTTATGGCTGGGGTTAGGTTTACGGTTAGGGTTAGTGTTAGGGCTAGGGCTAGTGTTACGGTTAGGGTTAGTGTTAAGGCTAAGTTTATGGCTAGGGCTAGGGTTAGGGTTAGGGTTAGTGTTAGGCCTAGAGCTAGGCTAGACTAGGGCTACGGCTAAGGCTAGGGTTAGTGTTAGGGTTAGGGCTAGGGCTAGGGCTAGGGCTAGTGCTAGACTAGGGCTAGGGCTAAGGCTAGGGTTAGGGTTAGGGTTAGGATTACGGTTAGGGTTAGGGCTAGGGCTAGGGTTAGGGTTAGGGCTAGGGTTAGGGTTAGAGTTAGGGTTAGGTTTAGGGCTAGGGCTAGGGCTAGGGCTAGGTATAGGTTTAGGGTATTGGTTAGGGCTAGGGCTAGGTTTAGGTTTAGGGCTAGGGTTATGGTTAGAGTTAGGGTTATTGCTAGGGTTAGGGTAAGGGCTAGAGGTAGGGCTAGGCCTAGGGCTAGGCCTAGGGCTAGGGCTAGGGCTAGGGTTTGGCTAGGGTTAGGGTTAGGTTTAGGGCTTGTGCTAGGATTAGGGTTAGGGCTAGGGTTAGGGTTAGGCTAGGGCAAGGGCTAGGGCTAGGGCTAGGGCTAGGGCTAGGGTTAGGGTTAGGGTTAGGGCTAGGTTTAAGGCTACGTTTATGGCTAGGATTAAGATTAGGGTTAGGGTTAGGGCTAGGGCTAGGGCTAGGGCTAGGGTTAGGGTTAGGGCTAGGGTTAAGGCTACGTTTATGGCTAGGGCTAGGGTTAGGGTTAGGGTTAGGGTTAGGGCTAGGGCTAGGGCTAGGGCTAGGGCTAGGGCTAGACTAGGGCTAGGGCTAAGGCTAGGTTTAGGGTTAGGGTTAGGGTTAGGGTAAGTTCTAGAGCTAGGTTTAGGGTTAGGGCTAGGGTTAGTGTTAGAGTTAGGGTTTGGGTTAGGGCTAGGGCTAGGGCTAGGGCTTGGGCTAGGGTTAGGGTTAGGGTTAGGGTTAGGGCTAGGGATAAGGCTAGGCCTAGGGATAGGCCTAGGGCTAGACTAGGGCTAGGGCTAGGTCTAGGGTTAGGGTTAGGGTTAGGGCTAGTGCTAGGATTAGGGTTAGGGCTAGGGTTAGGGTTAGGCTAGGGCCAGGGCTAGGGCTAGGGCTAGGGCTAGGGTTAGGGTTAGGGCTAGGTTTAAGGCTATGTTTATGGCTAGGATTAAGATTAGGGTTAGGGTTAGGGCTAGGGCTAAGGCTATGGCTAGGGCTAGACTAGGGCTAGGGCTAAGGCTAGGTTTAGGGTTAGGGTTAGGGTTAGGGCTAGGGATAGTGTTAGAGTTAGGGTTAGGTTTAGGGCTAGGGCTAGGGCTAGGGCATGGGCTAGTGTTAGGATTAGGGTTAGGGTTAGAGCTACTGTTAGGGCTAGGGCTAGGTCTAGGGCTAGACTAGGACTAGGACTAGGCTAGGGTTAGGGTTAGGGTTAGGATTAGGGCTAGGGCTAGGGTTAAGGTTAGGGCTAGGTTTACGTTTAGGGTTAGGGTTAGGGCTTGGTTAGTGTTAGGGCTAGTGTTAGGGCTAGGGTTAGGTTTAGGGTTAGTTCTAGAGCTAGGGCTAGGGTTAGGGTTAGGGTTAGGGCTAGGGCTTGGGCTAGGGCTCGGGCTAGGGCTAGACAAGGGCTTGGGCTATGGCTAGGGTTATGGTTAGCGTTAGGGCTAGGGCTAGGGTTAGTTTTAGGGCTAGGGATAGGGTTAGGGCTAGGGCTAGTCTAGGGCTAGGGCTAGGGCTAGGGCTAGGTTTAGGGCTAGGGCTAGGGTTAGGGTTAGGGTTAGGGTTAGGGCTAGGGCTTGGGCTGGGGCTAGGGCTAGGGTTAGGGCTCTCGTTAGGGCTAGGTCTAGGGTTATGGTTAGGGTTAGGGCTAGGGCTAGGGTTAGGGTTAGGGTTAGGGTTAGGGTTAGGGCTAGGGTAAGGGCTAGGGCTAGGGCTAGGGTTATGGTTAGGAATAGGGTTAGAGCTAGGGCTAGGGCTAGGGCAGGGGTAGGTTAGGGCTAGGGTTAGGGTTAGGTTTAGGGTTAGGGCTAGGGCTAGGGCTAGGGTAGGGCTAGGGTACGTCTAGGGTAAGGGTTAGGGCTAGGGTTAGGGATAGGGCTAGGGCTAGGGTTAGGGAAGGGTTAGGGTAAGGTTTAGGGTCAGTGCTAGGGCTAGGGTTTGGGTTAGGGTTAGGGCTAAACTAGGGCTAGGGCTAGGGCTGGGGCTAGGTTTAGGGTTAGGGTTAGGGCAAGCCTAGGGCTAGGGCTAGGGCTAGCGTTAGGGTTAGGGTTAGGGTTAGGGTTAGGGATAGGGCTAGGGCTAGGGCTAGGGCTAGGGTTAGGGTTAGGGTTAGGGTTAGGGCTAGGGTGAGGGTAGTGTTAGGGCTAGGGCTAGGGCTAGGGCTAGGGCTAGGGTTTAGGGTTGGGGCTGGGGCTAGGGCTAGGGCTAGGGCTAGGTTAGGTTTAGGGTTAGGGCTAGGGCTAGGGGTAGGGTTAGGGTTAGGGCTAGAGTTAGTGTTAGAGTTATGGTGAGGGTTAGGGTTAGGGCTGGGGCTAGGGCTAGGTCTAGGGATAGGTCTAGGTTTAGGTTTAGGGTTAGGGTTAGGGCTAGGGTTAGGGTTAGGGTTAGTGCTGGGGCTAGGGTTAGCCTTAGGGTTAGTGTTAGGGTTAGGGCTAGGGCTAGGGCTAGGGTTAGCGTTAGGGTTAGGGTTAGGGTTAGGGCTAGGGTTAGGGTTAGGTCTAGGGCTAGGTTTAGGCTTAGGGTTAGTGTTAGGGTAGGGTTAGGGCTAGGGCTTGGGCTAGGGCTAGGGCTAGGGTTAGGGTTAGGGTTAGGGTTAGGGCTAGGGTTAGGTTTAGGGCTAGGGCTAGGTCTAAGGCTAGGGTTAGGGTTAGGCCTAGGGCTAGGGCTAGGGCTAGGGCTAGGGCTAGGGTTAGGGATAGGGTTAGGGCTAGGGCTAGGACTAGGGTTAGTGTTAGGGTTAGGGTTAGGGTTAGTTTTAGGGCTAGGGCTAGGTTTAGGTTTAGGGCTAGGGTTAGGGTTAGGGTTAGGGTTAGGCCTAGGGCTAGGGCTAGGGCTGGGGCTAAGGTTAGTGTTATTGTTAGTGTTATGGCTAATGTTAGGGCTAGGGCTAGGTTTAGGTTTATGGCTAGGGTTAGGGTTAGGGTTAGGTTTAGGGATAGGGCTAGGGCTAGGGCTAGACTAGGGCTAGGGCTAATGCTAGTTTTAGTGTTAGGGTTAGGGTTAGGGCTATGGCTAGGGTTAGGGCTAGACTAGGGCTAGGAATAAGGCTAGGGTTAGGGTTAGGTTTAGCGTTAGGGCTAGGGCTAGGGTTAGGGTTAGGGCTAGGGTTAGGGTTAGAGTTAGGGTTAGGGTTAGGGCTAGGGCTAGGGCTAGGGTTAGGGTTAGGTTTAGGGTTAGGGTTAGGGCTAGGGCAAGGGTTAGGTTTAGGTGTAGTGTTAGGGTTAGGGTTAGGGCTAGGGTTAGGTTTAGGGCTAGGGTTAGGGCTAGGGTTAGGGTTAGGGTTAGGGCTAGGGCTAGGGCTAGGGCTTGGGAAGGGATAGGGTTAGGGTTAGGGTTAGGGCTAGGGGTAGGGATATGGCTAGGGCTAGGGCTAGACTAGGGCTAGGGCTAGGGCTAGGGCTAGGATTAGGGTTAGGGTGAGGGCTAGGTTTAGGGTTAGGGTTAGGGTTAGGGTTAGGGTTAGGATAAGGGTTAGGGTTAGTGCTAGGGCTAGGGTTAGGGTTAGTGTTATGGCTAAGGTTAGGGCTAGGGCTAGGGTTAGGTTTATGGCTGGGGTTAGGGTTACGGTTAGGGTTAGTGTTAGGGCTAGGGCTAGGGCTAGACTAGGGCTACGGCTAAGGCTAGGGTTAGTTTAGGTTTAGGGTTAGGTCTAGCGCTAGGGCTAGGGCTAGACTAGGGCTAGGGCTAAGGCTAGGGTTAGGGTTAGGGTTAGGATAACGGTTAGGGTTAGGGCTAGGGCTAGGGTTAGGGTTAGGGCTAGGGTTAGGGTTAGAGTTAGGGTTAGGGTTAGGGCTAGGGCTAGGGTTAGGGTTAGTGTTATGGCTAAGGTTAGGGCTAGGGCTAGGGTTAGGTTTATGGCTGGGGTTAGGGTTACGGTTAGGGTTAGTGTTAGGGCTAGGGCTAGGGCTAGACTAGGGCTACGGCTAAGGCTAGGGTTAGTGTTAGGTTTAGGGTTAGGTCTAGCGCTAGGGCTAGGGCTAGACTAGGGCTAGGGCTAAGGCTAGGGTTAGGGTTAGGGTTAGGATAACGGTTAGGGTTAGGGCTAGGGCTAGGGTTAGGGTTAGGGCTAGTGTTAGGGTTAGAGTTAGGGTTAGGGTTAGGGCTAGGGCTAGGGCTAGGGCTAGGTATAGGTTTAGGGTAATGGTTAGGGCTAGGGCTAGGTTTAGGTTTAGGGCTAGGGTTATGGTTAGAGTTAGGGTTATTGCTAGGGTTAGGGTTAGGGCTAGAGGTAGGGCTAGGGCTAGGGCTAGGGCTAGACAAGGGCTTGGGCTATGCCTAGGGTTATGGTTAGCGTTAGGGCTAGGGCTAGGGTTAGGGTTAGGGCTAGGGTTAGGGTTAGAGTTAGGGTTAGGGTTAGGGCTAGGGCTAGGGCTAGGGCTAGGTATAGGTTTAGGGTAATGGTTAGGGCTAGGGCTAGGTTTAGGTTTAGGGCTAGGGTTATGGTTAGAGT
>OX463233.1:75148620-75158620 GCA_949820135.1 Sylvilagus floridanus | reverse complement strand
GCTAGGGCTAGGGTTAGGGATAGGGTTAGGGCTAGGTTTAAGGCTACGTTTATGGCTAGGATTAAGATTAGCGTTAGGGTTAGGGCTAGGGCTAGGGCTATGGCTAGGGTTAGGGTTAGGGCTAGGGTTAAGGCTACGTTTATGGCTAGGGCTAGGGTTAGGGTTAGGGTTAGGGTTAGGGCTAGGGCTAGGGTTAGGGCTAGGGCTAGACTAGGGCTAGGGCTAAGGCTAGGTTTAGGGTTAGGGTTAGGGTTAGGGTAAGTTCTAGAGCTAGGTTTAGGGTTAGGGCTAGGGTTAGTGTTAGAGTTAGGGTTTGGGTTAGGGCTAGGGCTAGGGCTTGGGCTAGGGTTAGGGTTAGGTTTAGGGTTAGGGCTAGGGTAAGGGCTAGGGCTAGGGCTAGGGTTAGGGTTAGGGCTAGGGCTAGGGCTAGGGCTAGGGCTAGGTTAGGGCTAGGGTTAGGGTTAGGGTTAAGGTTAGGGCTAGTGCTAGGATTAGGGTTAGGGCTAGGGTTAGGGATAGGCTAGGGCTAGGGCTAGGGCTAGGGCTAGGGCTAGGGTTAGGGTTAGGGTTAGGGCTAGGTTTAAGGCTACGTTTATGGCTAGGATTAAGATTAGCGTTAGGGTTAGGGCTAGGGCTAGGGCTCTGGCTAGGGTTAGTGTTAGGGCTAGGGTTAAGGCTACGTTCATGGCTAGGGCAAGGGTTAGGGTTAGGGTTAGGGTTAGGGCTAGGGCTAGGGCTAGGGCTAGGGCTAGGGCTAGACTAGGGCTAGGGCTAAGGCTAGGTTTAGGGTTACGGTTAGGGTTAGGGTAAGTTCTAGAGCTAGGTTTAGGGTTAGGGCTAGGGTTAGTGTTAGAGTTAGGGTTTGGGTTAGGGCTAGGGTTAGGGCTTGGGCTAGTGTTAGGATTAGGGTTAGGGTTAGGGCTACTGTTAGGGCTAGGGATAGGGCTAGGGCTAGACTACGACTAGGGCTAGGCTAGGGTTAGGTTTAGGGTTAGGGTTAGGGCTAGGGCTAGGTTTCGGGTTAGGGCTAGGGTTAGGGTTAGGGTTAGGGTTAGGGCTAGTGTTAGGGCTAGGGCTAGGGTTAGGGTTAGGGTTAGGGCTAGGGCTAGGGCTAGGGCTTGGGTTAGGGTTAGGGCTAGGGCTAGGGCAGGGCTAGGGCTAGGGCTAGACTAGGGCTTGGGCTAGGGCTAGGGTTAGGGTTAGCGTTAGGGTTAGGGCTAGGGCTAGGGTTAGTGTTAGGGCTAGGGATAGGGATAGGGCTAGGGCTAGGGCTAGGCCTAGGGCTAGGGCTAGGGCTAGGGTTAGGGTTAGGGCTAGGGTTTGGGTTAGGGCTAGGGCTAGTGCTAGGGCTAGGGTTAGGGTTAGGGCTAGGGCTCGGGCTAGGGATAGGGATAGGGTTATGGTTAGGGCTAGGGCTAGGGCTAGGGCTAGGGCTAGGGTTAGGGTTAGGGTTAGGGCTAGGGTAAGGCTACGTTTATGGCTAGGGTTAGGTTTAGGGTTAGGGTTAGGGCTAGGACTAGGGCTAGGGCTAGGGCTAGGGATAGGGTTAGGGTTAGGGCTAGGGCTAGGGCTAGGGCTAGGGCTGGGGTTAGGGTTAGGGTTAGTTTTAGAGCTAGGGCTAGGGTTAGGGTTAGGGCTAGGGTTAGGGTTAGGGTTAGGGTTAGGGCTATGGCTAGGGCTAGGGCTAGGGTTAGGGTTAGTATTAGGGTTAGGGCTAGGGCTAGGGCTAGGTCTAGGGTTAGGGTTAGGGTTAGGGCTAGGGTTAGGGTTAGTGTTATGTCTAGGGCTAGTGTTAGGTTTATGGCTACTGTTAGGGTTTGGGCTAGGGCTAGGGCTAGGCCTAGGATTAGGGTTAGGGTTAGGTTTAGGGCTAGGGCTAGGGTTAGTGTTAGGGCTAGGGATAGGGTTAGGGCTAGGGCTAGGGCTAGCGCTAGTGCTAGGGCTAGGGCTAGGGCTAGGGTTAGGGTTAGGCTAGGGTTAGGATTAGGGCTAGGGCTAGTGCTAGGGCTAGGGTTAGGGTTAGGGCTAGGGCTAGGGCTAGGGCTAGGAATAGGGTTAGGTTTAGGGCTAGAGCTAGGGTTAGGGCTAGGGCTAGGGTTAGGCTTAGGGTTAGTTTTAGGGCTAGGGCTAGGGTTAGGCTTAGGGTTAGGGTTAGGGTTAGGGCTAAGGCTAGGGCTAGGGTTATGGTTAGGGTTAGTGTTAGGGCTAGGGCTAGGGCTAGGGCTAGGGCTAGGTTTAGGGTTAGGGCTAGGGTTAAAGCTACGTTTATGGCTAGGGCTAGGGTTAGGGTTTGGGTTAGGGCTAGGGTTAGGGTTAGTGTTATGTCTAGGGCTAGGGTTAGGTTTATGGCTACTGTTAGGGTTAGGGCTAGGGCTAGGGCTAGGCCTAGGGTTAGGGTTAGGTTTAGGGTTAGGCCTAGGGCTAGGGTTAGTGTTAGGGCTAGGGATAGGGTTAGGGCTAGGGCTAGGGCTAGGGCTAGGGCTAGGGCTAGGGTTAGGGTTAGGGCTAGGTTTAGGATTAGGGCTAGGGCTAGTGCTAGGGCTAGGGTTAGGGTTAGGGCTAGGGCTAGGGCTAGGGATAGGGATAGGGTTAGGGTTAGGGCTAGGGCTAGTGCTAGGGCTAGGGTTAGGGTTAGGGCTAATGCTCGGGCTAGGGATAGGGATAGGGTTAGGTTTAGGGCTAGGGCTAGGGCTAGGGCTAGGGTTAGGGTTAGGGTTAGTTTTAGGGCTAGGGCTAGGGTTAGGGTTAGGGTTAGTTTTAGGGCTAGGGCTAGACTAGGGCTTGGGCTAGGGCTAGGGTTAGGTTTAGCGTTAGGGTTAGGGCTAGGGCTAGGGTTAGTGTTAGGGCTAGGGATAGGGATAGGGCTACGGCTAGGGCTAGGCCTAGGGCTAGGGCTAGGGCTAGGGTTAGGGTTAGGGATAGGGTTAGGTTTAGGGCTAAGGCTAGTGCTAGGGCTAGCGTTAGGGTTAGGGCTAGGGCTCGGGCTAGGGATAGGGATAGGATTAGGGTTAGGGCAAGGGCTAGGGCTAGGGCTAGGGTTAGGGTTAGGGTTAGTTTTAGGGCTAGGATAGGGTTAGGGTTAGGGCTAGGGTTAGGCTTAGGGTTAGGGTTAGGGTTAGGGCTAAGGCTAAGGCAAGGGTTATGGTTAAGGTTAGTGTTAGTGCTAGGGCTAGGGCTAGGGCTAGGGCTAGGGTTAGGGTTAGGGCTAGGGTTAAGGCTACGTTTATGGCTAGGGTTAGGGTTAGGGTTAGGGTTAGGGCTAGGACTAGGGCTAGGGCTAGGGCTAGTGATAGGGTTAGGGTTAGGACTAGGGCTAGGGTTAGGGCTAGGGCTATGGTTAGGGTTAGGGTTATGGCTAGGGTTAGGGTTAGTGTTATGTCTAGGGCTAGTGTTAGGTTTATGGCTACTGTTAGGGTTAGGGCTAGGGCTAGGGCTAGGCCTAGGGTTAGGGTTAGGGTTAGGGTTAGGGCTAGGGCTAGGGTTAGTGTTAGGGCTAGGGATAGGGTTAGGGCTAGGGCTAGGGCTAGTGCTAGGGCTAGGGTTAGGGCTAGGGTTAGGGTTAGGGCTAGGGTTAGGATTAGGGCTAGGGCTAGTGCTAGGGCTTGGGTTAGGGTTAGGGCTAGGGCTAGGGCTAGGAATACGGTTAGGTTTAGGGCTAGAGCTAGGGTTAGGGCTAGGGCCTGGGTTAGGGCTAGGGCTAGGGCTAGGGCTAGGGCTAGGGCTAGGGTTAGTGTTAGGGCTAGGGCTACGGCTATGGCTATGGCTAGGGTTAGGGTTAGGGTTAAGGCTAGGGCTAGGGCTAGGTCTAGGGCTAGGGCTAGGGTTAGGGTTAGGGTTAGTTTTTGGGCTAGGGCTAGTGTTAGGGTTAGGTCTAGGTTTAGGCTTAGGGTTAGGGTTAGGGTTAGGGCTAAGGCTAGGGCTAGGGTTATGGTTAGGGTTAGTGTTAGGGCTAGGGCTAGTGCTAGGGCTAGGTCTAGTGTTAGGGTTAGGGTTAGGGTTAGGGCTAGGGCTAGGGTTATGGTTAGGGTTAGGGTTAGGGCTAGGGCTAGGCTAGGGCTAGGGTTAGGGTTAGGGCTAGGGTTAAGGCTACGTATATGGCTAGGGATAGGGTTAGGGTTAGGGTTACGTTTAGGGCTTGGGCTAGGGCTAGGGCTAGACTAGGGCTGGGGCTAAGGCTAAGTTTAGGGTTAGGGTTAGGGTTAGGGTAACGGCTAGAGCTAGGTTTAGGGTTAGGGCTAGGGTTAGTGTTAGAGTTAGGGTTAGGGTTAGGGCTAGGGCTAGGGCTAGGGTTAAGTTTAGGGCTAGGGTTCGGGTTATGGTTAGGGTTAGGGCTAGGGTTAGGGCTAGGGCTAGGTTTAGGGTTAGGGCTAGGGTTAAAGCTACGTTTATGGCTAGGGCTAGGGTTAGGGTTAGGGTTAGGGTTAGGGCTAGGGCTAGGGCTAGGGCTAGGGCTGGACTAGGGCTAGGGCTAAGGCTAGGTTTAGGGTTAGGGTTAGTGTTAGGGTAAGGGCTAGAGCTAGGTTTAGTGTTAGGGCTAGGGTTAGTGTTAGAGTTAGGGTTAGGGTTAGGGCTAGGGCTAGGGCTAGGGCTTAGGCTAGTGTTAGGATTAGGGTCAGGGTTAGGGCTAATGTTAGGGCTAGGGATAGGGCTAGGACTAGACTACGACAAGGGCTAGGCTAGGGTTAGGTTTAGGGTTAGGGTTAGGGCTAGGGCTAGGGTTAGGGTTAGGGCTAGGGTTAGGGTTAGGGTTAGGGTTAGGGCTAGGGTTAGGGCTAGGGCTAGGGTTATGGTTAGGGCAAGGGCTAGGTCTAGGGCTAGGGTTAGGGTTAGGGTTAGGGCTAGGGCTAGGGCTAGGGCTAGACTAGGGCTTGGGCTACGGCTAGGGTTAGGGTTAGGGTTAGGGTTAGGGCTAGGGCTAGGGTTAGTGTTAGGGGTAGGGATAGGGTTAGGGCAAGGGCTAGGGCTAGGGAAAGGGCTAGGGCTAGGGATAGGGATAGGGTTAGGGTTAGGGCTAGGGCTAGGGCTAGGGCTAGGGCTAGGGTTAGGGTTAGGGTTAGGGCTAGGGTAAGGCTACGTTTATGGCTAGGGTTAGGTTTAGGGTTAAGGTTAGGGCTAGGACTAGGGCTAGGGCTAGGGCTAGGGATAGGGTTAGGGTTAGGGCTAGGGCTAGGGCTAGGGCTAGGGCTGGGGTTAGGGTTAGGGTTAGTTTTAGAGCTAGGGCTAGGGTTAGGGTTAGGGCTAGGGTTAGGGTTAGGGTTAGGGTTAGGGCTATGGCTAGGGCTAGGGCTAGGGTTAGGGTTAGTATTAGGGTTAGGGCTAGGGCTAGGGCTAGGTCTAGGGTTAGGGTTAGGGTTAGGGCTAGGGCTAGGGTTAGGGTTAGGTTTAGGGTTAGGTATAATGCTAGGGCTAGGGCTAGGGCTAGGACTATGGTTAGGGTTAGGGTTAGGGCTAGGGTTAGGGTTAGTGTTATGTCTAGTGCTAGTGTTAGGTTTATGGCTACTGTTAGGGTTTGGGCTAGGGCTAGGGCTAGGCCTAGGATTAGGGTTAGGGTTAGGTTTAGGGCTAGGGCTAGGGTTAGTGTTAGGGCTAGGGATAGGGTTAGGGCTAGGGCTAGGGCTAGCGCTAGTGCTAGGGCTAGGGCTAGGGCTAGGGTTAGGGTTAGGCTAGGGTTAGGATTAGGGCTAGGGCTAGTGCTAGGGCTAGGGTTAGGGTTAGGGCTAGGGCTAGGGCTAGGGCTAGGAATAGGGTTAGGTTTAGGGCTAGAGCTAGGGTTAGGGCTAGGGCTAGGGTTAGGCTTAGGGTTAGTTTTAGGGCTAGGGCTAGGGTTAGGCTTAGGTTTAGGGTTAGGGTTAGGGCTAAGGCTAGGGCTAGGGTTATGGTTAGGGTTAGTGTTCGGGCTAGGGCTAGGGCTAGGGCTAGGGCTAGGTTTAGGGTTAGGGCTAGGGTTAAAGCTACGTTTATGGCTAGGGCTAGGGTTAGGGTTAGGGTTAGGGCTAGGGTTAGGGTTAGTGTTATGTCTAGGGCTAGGGTTAGGTTTATGGCTACTGTTAGGGTTAGGGCTAGGGCTAGGGCTAGGCCTAGGGTTAGGGTTAGGTTTAGGGTTAGGCCTAGGGCTAGGGTTAGTGTTAGGGCTAGGGATAGGGTTAGGGCTAGGGCTAGGGCTAGGGCTAGGGCTAGGGCTAGGGTTAGGGTTAGGGCTAGGGTTAGGATTAGGGCTAGGGCTAGTGCTAGGGCTAGGGTTAGGGTTAGGGCTAGGGCTAGGGCTAGGGATAGGGATAGGGTTAGGGTTAGGGCTAGGGCTAGTGCTAGGGCTAGGGTTAGGGTTAGGGCTAATGCTCGGGCTAGGGATAGGGATAGGGTTAGGTTTAGGGCTAGGGCTAGGGCTAGGGCTAGGGTTAGGGTTAGGGTTAGTTTTAGGGCTAGGGCTAGGGTTAGGGTTAGGGTTAGTTTTAGGGCTAGGGCTAGACTAGGGCTTGGGCTAGGGCTAGGGTTAGGTTTAGCGTTAGGGTTAGGGCTAGGGCTAGGGTTAGTGTTAGGGCTAGGGATAGGGATAGGGCTACGGCTAGGGCTAGGCCTAGGGCTAGGGCTAGGGCTAGGGTTAGGGTTAGGGATAGGGTTAGGTTTAGGGCTAATGCTAGTGCTAGGGCTAGCGTTAGGGTTAGGGCTAGGGCTCGGGCTAGGGATAGGGATAGGATAGGGTTAGGGCAAGGGCTAGGGCTAGGGCTAGGGTTAGGGTTAGGGTTAGTTTTAGGGCTAGGATAGGGTTAGGGTTAGGGCTAGGGTTAGGCTTAGAGTTAGGGTTAGGGTTAGGGCTAAGGCTAAGGCAAGGGTTATGGTTAAGGTTAGTGTTAGTGCTAGGGCTAGGGCTAGGGCTAGGGCTAGGGTTAGGGTTAGGGCTAGGGTTAAGGCTACGTTTATGGCTAGGGTTAGGGTTAGGGTTAGGGTTAGGGCTAGGACTAGGGCTAGGGCTAGGGCTAGTGATAGGGTTAGGGTTAGGACTAGGGCTAGGGTTAGGGCTAGGGCTATGGTTAGGGTTAGGGTTATGGCTAGGGTTAGGGTTAGTGTTATGTCTAGGGCTAGTGTTAGGTTTATGGCTACTGTTAGGGTTAGGGCTAGGGCTAGGGCTAGGCCTAGGGTTAGGGTTAGGGTTAGGGTTAGGGCTAGGGCTAGGGTTAGTGTTAGGGCTAGGGATAGGGTTAGGGCTAGGGCTAGGGCTAGTGCTAGGGCTAGGGTTAGGGCTAGGGTTAGGGTTAGGGCTAGGGTTAGGATTAGGGCTAGGGCTAGTGCTAGGGCTAGGGTTAGGGTTAGGGCTAGGTCTAGGGCTAGGAATACGGTTAGGTTTAGGGCTAGAGCTAGGGTTAGGGCTAGGGCCTGGGTTAGGGCTAGGGCTAGGGCTAGGGCTAGGGCTAGGGCTAGGGTTAGTGTTAGGGCTAGGGCTACGGCTATGGCTATGGCTAGGGTTAGGGTTAGGGTTAAGGCTAGGGCTAGGGCTAGGTCTAGGGCTAGGGCTAGGGTTAGGGTTAGGGTTAGTTTTTGGGCTAGGGCTAGTGTTAGGGTTAGGTCTAGGTTTAGGCTTAGGGTTAGGGTTAGGGTTAGGGCTAAGGCTAGGGCTAGGTTTATGGTTAGGGTTAGTGTTAGGGCTAGGGCTAGTGCTAGGGCTAGGTCTAGTGTTAGGGTTAGGGTTAGGGTTAGGGCTAGGGCTAGGGTTATGGTTAGGGTTAGTGTTAGGGCTAGGGCTAGGCTAGGGCTAGGGTTAGGGTTAGGGCTAGGGTTAAGGCTACGTATATGGCTAGGGATAGGGTTAGGGTTAGGGTTACGTTTAGGGCTTGGGCTAGGGCTAGGGCTAGACTAGGGCTGGGGCTAAGGCTAAGTTTAGGGTTAGGGTTAGGGTTAGGGTAACGGCTAGAGCTAGGTTTAGGGTTAGGGCTAGGGTTAGTGTTAGAGTTAGGGTTAGGGTTAGGGCTAGGGCTAGGGCTAGGGTTAAGTTTAGGGCCAGGGTTCGGGTTATGGTTAGGGTTAGGGCTAGGGTTAGGGCTAGGGCTAGGTTTAGGGTTAGGGCTAGGGTTAAAGCTACGTTTATGGCTAGGGCTAGGGTTAGGGTTAGGGTTAGGGTTAGGGCTAGGGCTAGGGCTAGGGCTAGGGCTGGACTAGGGCTAGGGCTAAGGCTAGGTTTAGGGTTAGGGTTAGTGTTAGGGTAAGGGCTAGAGCTAGGTTTAGTGTTAGGGCTAGGGTTAGTGTTAGAGTTAGGGTTAGGGTTAGGGCTAGGGCTAGGGCTAGGGCTTAGGCTAGTGTTAGGATTAGGGTCAGGGTTAGGGCTAATGTTAGGGCTAGGGATAGGGCTAGGACTAGACTACGACAAGGGCTAGGCTAGGGTTAGGTTTAGGGTTAGGGTTAGGGCTAGGGCTAGGGTTAGGGTTAGGGCTAGGGTTAGGGTTAGGGTTAGGGTTAGGGCTAGGGTTAGGGCTAGGGCTAGGGTTATGGTTAGGGCAAGGGCTAGGTCTAGGGCTAGGGTTAGGGTTAGGGTTAGGGTTAGGGCTAGGGCTAGGGCTAGGGCTAGACTAGGGCTTGGGCTACGGCTAGGGTTAGGGTTAGGGTTAGGGTTAGGGCTAGGGCTAGGGTTAGTGTTAGGGGTAGGGATAGGGTTAGGGCAAGGGCTAGGGCTAGGGCTAGGGCTAGGGCTAGGGTTAGGTCTAGGGTTAGGGTTAGGGCTAGGGCTAGTGCTAGGGCTAGATTTGGGTTAGGGCTAGGGCTAGGGCTAGGGCTAGGGCTAGGGTTAGGTTAGGGTTAGGGTTAGTTTTAGGGCTAGGGCTAGGGTTAGGGTTAGGGCTAGGGTTAGGGTTAGGGTTAGGGTTAGGGCTATGGTTAGGGCTAGGGCTAGGTTTAGGTTTAGTGTTAGGGTTAGGGCTAGGGCTAGGGCTAGGGCTAGGTCTAGGGTTAGGGTTAGGGTTAGGGCTAGGGCTAGGGTTAGGGTTAGGGTTAGGGTTTGTTTAGGGATAGGGCTAGGGCTAGGGCTATGGTTAGGGTTAGGTTTAGGGCTAGGGTTAGGGTTAGTGTTATGGCTAGTGCTAGGGTTAGGGTTATGATTACTCTTAGGGTTAGGACTAGGGCTAGGGCTAGGCCTAGGGTTAGGTTTAGGGTTAGTGTTAGGGTTAGGGCTAGGGCTAGGGCTAGCGTTAAGTTTAGGGCTAGGTTTAGGGTTATGGTTAGGGTTAGGGCTAGGGTTAGGGTTAGCGCTAGGGTTAGGGCTAGGGTTAGGGTAAGGGTTAGGGCTAGGGCTAGGGCTAGGGCTTGGGCTAGTGCTAGGGTTAGGGTTAGGGATAGGGCTAGGGCTAGGGGTAGGGCTTGGGCTAGGGCTAGGGCTACGGCTAGGGCTAGATTAGGGCTAGGGCTAGGGCTAGGGTTAGGGTTAGTGTTAGGGCTAGGTTTAGGGTTAGGGTTAGTGCTAGGGCTAGGGTTAGGGTTAGGGTTAGGGTTAGGATTAGGGTTAGGGCTAGGGCTAGGGCTAGGGCTAGGGCTAGGGTTAGTGTTAGGGCTAGGGCTACGGCTATGGCTAGGGCTAGGGTTAGGGTTAGGGTTAAGGCTAGGTCTAGGGCTAGGGCTAGGGCTAGGGCTAGGGCTAGGGTTAGGGTTAGGGTTAGTTTTTGGGCTAGGCCTAGTGTTAGGGTAAGGGCTAGGTTTAGGCTTAGGGTTAGGGTTAGGGTTAGGGCTAAGTCTAGGGCTAGTGTTATGGTTAGGGTTAGTGTTAGGGCTAGGGCTAGTGCTAGGGCTAGGTCTAGTGTTAGGGTTAGGGTTAGGGCTAGGGCTAAGGTTAGTGTTAGGGTTAGGGTTAGGGCTAGGGCTAGGGCATAGGGTTAGGGTTAGGGCTAGGGTTCAGGCTACGTTTATGGCTAGGGATAGGGTTAGGGTTAGGGTTAGGGTTAGGGCTTGGGCTAGGGCTAGGGCTAGACTAGGGCTGGGGCTAAGGTTAAGTTTAGGGTTAGGGTTAGGGTTAGGGTAACGG
>OX463233.1:75138620-75141120 GCA_949820135.1 Sylvilagus floridanus | reverse complement strand
CTAGGGCTAGGGCTAGGGCTAGGGTTAGTGTTAGGGCTAGGGCTACGGCTATGGCTAGGGCTAGGGTTAGGGTTAGGGTTAAGGCTAGGTCTAGGGCTAGGGCTAGGGCTAGGGCTAGGGCTAGGACTAGGGTTAGGGTTAGGGTTAGTTTTTGGGCTAGGGCTAGTGTTAGGGTAAGGGCTAGGTTTAGGCTTAGGGTTAGGGTTAGGGTTAGGGCTAAGGCTAGGGCTAGGGTTATGGTTAGGGTTAGTGTTAGGGCTAGGGCTAGTGCTAGGGCTAGGTCTAGTGTTAGGGTTAGTGTTAGGGTTAGGGCTAGGGCAAGGGTTAGTGTTAGGGTTAGGGTTAGGGCTAGGGCTAGGGCTAGGGCATAGGGTTAGGTTTAGGGCTAGGGTTCAGGCTACGTTTATGGCTAGGGATAGGGTTAGGGTTAGGGTTAGGGTTAGGGCTTGGGCTAGGGCTAGGGCTAGACTAGGGCTGGGGCTAAGGTTAAGTTTAGGGTTAGGGTTAGGGTTAGGGTAACGGCTAGAGCTAGGTTTAGGGTTAGGGCTAGGGTCAGTGTTAGAGTTAGGGTTAGGGTTAGGGCTAGGGCTAGGGCTAGGGTTAAGTTTAGGGCTAGGGTTCGGGTTATGGTTAGGGTTAGGGCTAGGGTTAGGGCTAGGGCTAGGTTTAGGGTTAGGGCTAGGGTTAAAGCTACGTTTATGGCTAGGGCTAGGGTTAGGGTTAGGGTTAGGGTTAGGGCTAGGGCTAGGGCTAGGGCTGGACTAGGGCTAGGGCCAAGGCTAGGTTTAGGGTTAGGGTTAGTGTTAGGGTAAGGGCTAGAGCTAGGTTTAGTGTTAGGGCTAGGGTTAGTGTTAGAGTTAGGGTTAGGGTTAGGGCTAGGGCTAGGGCTAGGGCTTAGGCTAGTGTTAGGATTAGGGTCAGGGTTAGGGCTACTGTTAGGGCTAGGGATAGGGCTAGGACTAGACTACGACAAGGGCTAGGCTAGGGTTAGGTTTAGGGTTAGGGTTAGGGCTAGGGCTAGGGTTAGGTTTAGGGCTAGGGTTAGGGTTAGGGTTAGGGTTAGGGCTAGGGTTAGAGCTAGGGCTAGGGTTATGGTTAGGGCAAGGGCTAGGGCTAGGGCTAGGGTTAGGGTTAGGGTTAGGGTTAGGGCTAGGGCTAGGGCTAGGGCTAGGGCTAGACTAGGGCTTGGGCTACGGCTAGGGTTAGGGTTAGGGTTAGGGTTAGGGCTAGGGCTAGGGTTAGTGTTAGGGGTAGGGATAGGGTTAGGGCAAGGGCTAGGGCTAGGGCTAGGGCTAGGGCTAGGGTTAGGTCTAGGGTTAGGGTTAGGGCTAGGGCTAGTGCTAGGGCTAGATTTGGGTTAGGGCTAGGGCTAGGGCTAGGGCTAGGGTTAGGTTAGGGTTAGAGTTAGTTTTAGGGCTAGGGCTAGGGTTAGGGTTAGGGCTAGGGTTAGGGTTAGGGTTAGGGTTAGGGCTATGGCTAGGGCTAGGGCTAGGTTTAGGTTTAGTGTTAGGGTTAGGGCTAGGGCTAGGGCTAGGGCTAGGTCTAGGGTTAGGGTTAGGGTTAGGGCTAGCGCTAGGGTTAGGGTTAGGGTTAGGGTTAGGTTTAGGGATAGGGCTAGAACTAGGGCTATGGTTAGGGTTAGGTTTAGGGCTAGGGTTATGGTTAGTGTTATGGCTAGTGCTAGGGTTAGGGTTATGATTACTCTTAGGGTTAGGGCTAGGGCTAGGGCTAGGCCTAGGGTTAGGTTTAGGGTTACTGTTAGGGTTAGGGCTAGGGTTAGGGTTAGTGCTGGGCTAGGGTTAGGTTTAGGGTTAGGGTTAGGATTAGGGTTAGGGCTAGGGCTAGGGCTAGGGCTATGGTTAGTGTTAGGGCTAGGGCTACGGCTATGGCTAGGGCTAGGGTTAGGGTTAGGGTTAAGGCTAGGGCTAGGGCTAGGGCTAGGGCTAGGGCTAGGGCTAGGTCTAGGGGTAGTGTTAGGGTTAGCGTTAGGGTTAGATTTAGTGCTAGGGCTAGTGTTAGGGTTAGGGCTAGGTTTAGGCTTAGGGTTAGGGTTAGGGTTAGGGCTAAGGCTAGGGCTAGGGTTATGGTTAGGCTTAGTGTTAGGGCTAGGGCTAGTGCTAGGGCTAGGTCTAGGGTTAGGGTTAGGGTTAGGGTTAGGGCTAGGGCTTGGGTTAGGGTTAGGGTTAGGGTTAGGGCTAGGGCTAGGGCTAGGGTTAGGGTTAGGGCTAGGGTTAAGGCTACGTTTATGGCTAGGGATAGGGTTAGGGTTAGGGTTAGGGCTAGGGCTAGGGCTAGGGCTAGGGCTAGACTAGGGCTAGGGCTAAGGCTAAGTTTAGGGTTAGGGTTAGGGTTAGGGTTAGGGTAACGGCTAGAGCTAGGTTTAGGGTTAGGGCTAGGGTTAGTGTTAGAGTTAGGGTTAGGGTTAGGGCTAGGGCTAGGGCTAGCGTTAAGTTTAGGGCTAGGTTTAGGGTTATGGTTAGGGTTAGGGCTAGGGTTAGGG
>OX463233.1:75131120-75136120 GCA_949820135.1 Sylvilagus floridanus | reverse complement strand
TAGGGCTACGGCTATGGCTAGGGCTAGGGTTAGGGTTAGGGTTAAGGCTAGGTCTAGGGCTAGGGCTAGGGCTAGGGCTAGGTTTAGGGTTAGGGTTAGTTTTTGGGCTAGGGCTAGTGTTAGGGTAAGGGCTAGGTTTAGGCTTAGGGTTAGGGTTAGGGTTAGGGCTTAGGCTAGGGCTAGGGTTATGGTTAGGGTTAGTGTTAGGGCTAGGGCTAGTGCTAGGGTTAGGTCTAGTGTTAGGGTTAGGGTTAGGGTTAGGGCTAGGGCTAGGGTTAGTGTTAGGGTTAGGGTTAGGGCTAGGGCTAGGGCTAGGGCATAGGGTTAGGGTTAGGGCTAGGGTTCAGGCTACGTTTATGGCTAGGGATAGGGTTAGGGTTAGGGTTAGGGTTAGGGCTTGGGCTAGGGCTAGGGCTAGACTAGGGCTGGGGCTAAGGTTAAGTTTAGGGTTAGGGTTAGGGTTAGGGTAACGGCTAGAGCTAGGTTTAGGGTTAGGGCTAGGGTCAGTGTTAGAGTTAGGGTTAGGGTTAGGGCTAGGGCTAGGGCTAGGGTTAAGTTTAGGGCTAGGGTTCGGGTTATGGTTAGGGTTAGGGCTAGGGTTAGGGCTAGGGCTAGGTTTAGGGTTAGGGCTAGTGTTAAAGCTACGTTTATGGCTAGGGCTAGGGTTAGGGTTAGGGTTAGGGTTAGGGCTAGGGCTAGGGCTAGGGCTAGGGCTGGACTAGGGCTAGGGCTAAGGCTAGGTTTAGGGTTAGGGTTAGTGTTAGGGTAAGGGCTAGAGCTAGGTTTAGTGTTAGGGCTAGGGTTAGTGTTAGAGTTAGGGTTAGTGTTAGGGCTAGGGCTAGGGCTAGGGCTTAGGCTAGTGTTAGGATTAGGGTCAGGATTAGGGCTACTGTTAGGGCTAGGGATAGGGCTAGGACTAGACTATGACAAGGGCTAGGCTAGGGTTAGGTTTAGGGTTAGGGTTAGGGCTAGGGCTAGGGTTAGGTTTAGGGCTAGGGTTAGGGTTAGGGTTAGGGTTAGGGCTAGGGTTAGAGCTAGGGCTAGGGTTATGGTTAGGGCAAGGGCTAGGGCTAGGGCTAGGGTTAGGGTTAGGTTTAGGGTTAGGGCTAGGGCTAGGGCTAGGGCTAGGGCTAGACTAGGGCTTGGGCTACGGCTAGGGTTAGGGTTAGGGTTAGGGTTAGGGCTAGGGCTAGGGTTAGTGTTAGGGGTAGGGATAGGGTTAGGGCAAGGGCTAGGGCTAGGGCTAGGGCTAGGGCTAGGGTTAGGTCTAGGGTTAGGGTTAGGGCTAGGGCTAGTGCTAGGGCTAGATTTGGGTTAGGGCTAGGGCTAGGGCTAGGGCTAGAGCTAGGGTTAGGTTAGGGTTAGAGTTAGTTTTAGGGCTAGGGCTAGGGTTAGGGTTAGGGCTAGGGTTAGGGTTAGGGTTAGGGTTAGGGTTAGGGCTATGGCTAGAGCTAGGGCTAGGTTTAGGTTTAGTGTTAGGGTTAGGGCTAGGGCTAGGGCTAGGGCTAGGGCTAGGGTTAGGGTTAGGGCTAGGGCTAGGGTTAGGGTTAGGGTTAGTGTTAGGTTTAGGGATAGGGCTAGGGCTAGGGCTATGGTTAGGGTTAGGTTTAGGGCTAGGGTTAGGGTTAGTGTTATGGCTAGTGCTAGGGTTAGGGTTATGATTACTCTTAGGGTTAGGGCTAGGGCTAGGGCTAGGCCTAGGGTTAGGTTTAGGGTTAGTGTTAGGGTTAGGGCTAGGGTTAGGGTTAGTGCTAGGGCTAGGGTTAGGTTTAGGCTTAGGGTTAGGATTAGGGTTAGGGCTAGGGCTAGGGCTAGGGCTATGGTTAGTGTTAGGGCTAGGGCTACGGCTATGGCTAGGGCTAGGGTTAGGGTTAGGGTTAAGGCTAGGGCTAGGGCTAGGGCTAGGGCTAGGGCTAGGGCTAGGTCTAGGGGTAGTGTTAGGGTTAGGGTTAGGGTTAGATTTAGTGCTAGGGCTAGTGTTAGGGTTAGGGCTAGGTTTAGGCTTAGGGTTAGGGTTAGGGTTAGGGCTAAGGCTAGGGCTAGGGTTATGGTTAGGGTTAGTGTTAGGGCTAGGGCTAGTGCTAGGGCTAGGTCTAGGTTAGGGTTAGGGTTAGGGTTAGGGCTAGGGCTTGGGTTAGGGTTAGGGTTAGGGTTAGGGCTAGGGCTAGGGCTAGGGTTAGGGTTAGGGCTAGGGTTAAGGCTACGTTTATGGCTAGGGATAGGGTTAGGGTTAGGGTTAGGGCTAGGGCTAGGGCTAGGGCTAGGGCTAGACTAGGGCTAGGGCTAAGGCTAAGTTTAGGGTTAGGGTTAGGGTTAGGTTTAGGGTAACGGCTAGAGCTAGGTTTAGGGTTAGGGCTAGGGTTAGTGTTAGAGTTAGGGTTAGGGTTAGGGCTAGGGCTAGGGCTAGCGTTAAGTTTAGGGCTAGGTTTAGGGTTATGGTTAGGGTTAGGGCTAGGGTTAGGGTTAGCGCTAGGGTTAGGGCTAGGGTTAGGGTAAGGGTTAGGGCTAGGGCTAGGGCTAGGGCTTGGGCTAGGGTTAGGGTTAGTGTTAGGGCTAGGGCTAGGGGTAGGGCTTGGGCTAGGGCTAGGGCTACGGCTAGGGCTAGATTAGGGCTAGGGCTAGGGCTAGGGTTAGGGTTAGTGTTAGGGCTAGGTGTAGGGTTAGGGTTAGTGCTAGGGATAGGGTTAGGGTTAGGGTTAGGGTTAGGATTAGGGTTAGGGCTAGGGCTAGGGCTAGGGCTAGGGTTAGTGTTTGGGCTAGGGCTACGGCTATGGCTAGGGCTAGGGTTAGGGTTAGGGTTAGGGTTAGTTTTTGGGCTAGGGCTAGTGTTAGGGTTAGGGCTAGGTTTAGGCTTAGGGTTAGGGTTAGGGTTAGGGCAAAGGCTAGGGCTAGGGTTAGGGTTAGTGTTAGGGCTAGGGCTAGTGCTAGGGCTAGGTCTAGTGTTAGGGTTAGGGTTAGGGTTAGGGCTAGGGCTAGGGTTAGGGTTAGGGTTAGGGTTAGGTCTAGGGCTAGGGCTAGGGCTAGGGTTAGGGTTAGGGCTAGGGTTAAGGCTACGTTTATGGCTAGGGATAGGGTTAGGGTTAGGGTTAGGGCTAGGGCTAGGGCTAGGGCTAGGGCTAGACTAGGGCTGGGGCTAAGGCTAAGTTTAGGGTTAGGGTTAGGGTTAGGGTAACGGCTAGAGCTAGGTTTAGGGTTAGGGCTAGGGTTAGTGTTAGAGTTAGGGTTAGGGTTAGGGCTAGGGCTAGGGCTAGGGTTAAGTTTAGGGCTAGGGTTCGGGTTATGGTTAGGGTTAGGGCTAAGGTTAGGGCTAGGGCTAGGTTTAGGGTTAGGGCTAGGGTTAAAGCTACGTTTATGGCTAGGGCTAGGGTTAGGTTTAGGGTTATGGTTAGGGCTAGGGCTAGGGCTAGGGCTAGGGCTGGACTAGGGCTAGGGCTAAGGCTAGGTTTAGGGATAGGGTTAGTGTTAGGGTAAGGGCTAGAGCTAGGTTTAGTGTTAGGTCTAGGGTTAGTGTTAGAGTTAGGGTTAGGGTTAGGGCTAGGGCTAGGGCTAGGGCTTAGGCTAGTGTTAGGATTAGGGTCAGGGTTAGGGCTACTGTTAGGGCTAGGGATAGGGCTAGGATTAGACTACGACAAGGGCTAGGCTAGGGTTAGGTTTAGGGTTAGGGTTAGGGCTAGGGCTAGGGTTAGGGTTAGGGCTAGGGTTAGGGTTAGGGTTAGGGTTAGGGCTAGGGTTAGGGCTAGGGCTAGGGTTATGGTTAGGGCAAGGGCTAGGGCTAGGGCTAGGGTTAGGGTTAGGGTTAGGGTTAGGGTTAGGGCTAGGGTTAGGGCTAGGGCTAGGGTTATGGTTAGGGCAAGGGCTAGGGCTAGGGCTAGGGTTAGGGTTAGGGTTAGGGTTAGGGCTAGGGCTAGGGCTAGGGCTAGACTAGGGCTTGGGCTACGGCTAGGGTTAGGGTTAGGGTTAGGGTTAGGGCTAGGGCTAGGGCTAGGGTTAGGTCTAGGGTTAGGGTTAGGGCTAGGGCTAGTGCTAGGGCTAGATTTGGGTTAGGGCTAGGGCTAGGGCTAGGGCTAGGTTTAGGTTTAGTGTTAGGGTTAGGGCTAGGGCTAGGGCTAGGGCTAGGTCTAGGGTTAGGGTTAGGGTTAGGGCTAAGGCTAGGGTTAGGGTTAGGGTTAGGGTTAGGGATAGTGCTAGGGCTAGGGCTATGGTTAGGGTTAGGTTTAGGGCTAGGGTTAGGGTTAGTGTTATGGCTAGTGCTAGGGTTAGGGTTATGATTACTCTTAGGGTTAGGACTAGGGCTTGGGCTAGGCCTAGGGTTAGGTTTAGGGTTAGTGTTAGAGTTAGGGCTAGGGTTAGGGTTAGGGCTAATACTAGGGATAGGGCTTGTGCTAGGGCTGGTCCTAGGGCTAGTGTTAGGGATAGTGTTATGGATAATGTTAGGGCTAGGGCTAGGGTTAGTTTTATGGCTAGGGTTAGGGTTAGGGCTAGGGTTAGGATTAGGGCTAGGGCTAGGGCTAGACTAGGGCTAGGGGTAAGACTAGGGTTAGTGTTAGGGTTAGGGTTAGTGTTAGGGCTAGGGCTAGGGCTAGGGCTAGACTAGGGCTAGGGCTAAGGCTAGAGTTAGGGTTAGCGTTTGGGTTAGGGTTAGGGCTAGGGCTAGGGTTAGGTTTATGGCTAGATTAGAGTTAGAGTTAGGTTTAGAATTAGGGCTAGGTTAGGGCTAGTGTTAGGTTTAGTGTTAGGGTTAGGGCTAGGGCTAGGGTTAAGTTTAGGGCTAGGGTTAGGGTTATGGTTAGGGTTAGGCCTAGGGTTAGGGTTAGGGCTAGGGTTAGGGCTAGGGTTTGGGTTAGGGTTAGGACTAGGGCTAGGGCTAGGGCTTGGGCTATGGTTAGGGTTAGGGTAGGGTTAGGGTTAGGGCTCTGGCTAGGGCTAGGGCTAGGGCCAGGGTTAGGGTCAGGTTTAGGGCTCGGGCTAGGGCTATGGCTAGGGCTAGGGCTAGGGCTAGG
>OX463233.1:75126120-75128620 GCA_949820135.1 Sylvilagus floridanus | reverse complement strand
GCTAGATGTGGGGTTAGGGTTAGGGTTAGGGCTATGGCTTCGGTTAGGGTTAGGTCTAGGTTTAGGGTTAGGGTTAGGGTTAGGGCTAGGGCTAGGGCTAGGTCTTGTGCTAGGGTTAGGATTAGGGTTAGGGTTAGGGCTAGAGCTAGGGCTAGGGCTAGACTAGGACTGGGGCTAGGCTAGGTTTAGGGTTAGGGTTAGGGTTAGGATTAGTGCTAGGGCTAGGGTTAGTTTTAGGGCTAGGGTTAGGGTTAGGGTTAGGGTTAGGTTTAGGGATAGGGCTAGGGCTAGGGCTATGGTTAGGGTTAGGTTTAGGGCTAGGGTTAGGGTTAGTGTTATGGCTAGTGCTAGGGTTAGGGTTATGATTACTCTTAGGGTTAGGGCTAGGGCTAGGGCTAGGCCTAGGGTTAGGTTTAGGGTTAGTGTTAGGGTTAGGGCTAGGGTTAGGGTTAGTGCTAGGGCTAGGGTTAGGTTTAGGCTTAGGGTTAGGATTAGGGTTAGGGCTAGGGCTAGGGCTAGGGCTATGGTTAGTGTTAGGGCTAGGGCTACGGCTATGGCTAGGGCTAGGGTTAGGGTTAGGGTTAAGGCTAGGGCTAGGGCTAGGGCTAGGGCTAGGGCTAGGGCTAGGGCTAGGTCTAGGGGTAGTGTTAGGGTTAGGGTTAGGGTTAGGGTTAGATTTAGTGCTAGGGCTAGTGTTAGGGTTAGGGCTAGGTTTAGGCTTAGGGTTAGGGTTAGGGTTAGGGCTAAGGCTAGGGCTAGGGTTATGGTTAGGGTTAGTGTTAGGGCTAGGGCTAGTGCTAGGGCTAGGTCTAGGGTTAGGGTTAGGGTTAGGGTTAGGGCTAGGGCTTGGGTTAGGGTTAGGGTTAGGGTTAGGGCTAGGGCTAGGGCTAGGGTTAGGGTTAGGGCTAGGGTTAAGGCTACGTTTATGGCTAGGGATAGGGTTAGGGTTAGGGTTAGGGCTAGGGCTAGGGCTAGGGCTAGGGCTAGACTAGGGCTAGGGCTAAGGCTAAGTTTAGGGTTAGGGTTAGGGTTAGGGTTAGGGTAACGGCTAGAGCTAGGTTTAGGGTTAGGGCTAGGGTTAGTGTTAGAGTTAGGGTTAGGGTTAGGGCTAGGGCTAGGGCTAGCGTTAAGTTTAGGGCTAGGTTTAGGGTTATGGTTAGGGTTAGGGCTAGGGTTAGGGTTAGCGCTAGGGTTAGGGCTAGGGTTAGGGTAAGGGTTAGGGCTAGGGCTAGGGCTAGGGCTTGGGCTAGGGTTAGGGTTAGTGTTAGGGCTAGGGCTAGGGGTAGGGCTTGGGCTAGGGCTAGGGCTACGGCTAGGGCTAGATTAGGGCTAGGGCTAGGGCTAGGGTTAGGGTTAGTGTTAGGGCTAGGTGTAGGGTTAGGGTTAGTGCTAGGGATAGGGTTAGGGTTAGGGTTAGGGTTAGGATTAGGGTTAGGGCTAGGGCTAGGGCTAGGGTTAGGGTTAGTGTTAGGGCTAGGTGTAGGGTTAGGGTTAGTGCTAGGGATAGGGTTAGGGTTAGGGTTAGGGTTAGGATTAGGGTTAGGGCTAGGGCTAGGGCTAGGGCTAGGGTTAGTGTTTGGGCTAGGGCTACGGCTATGGCTAGGGCTAGGGTTAGGGTTAGGGTTAGGGTTAGTTTTTGGGCTAGGGCTAGTGTTAGGGTTAGGGCTAGGT
Source organism: Sylvilagus floridanus (assembly GCA_949820135.1). Taxonomy (NCBI): domain Eukaryota; kingdom Metazoa; phylum Chordata; class Mammalia; order Lagomorpha; family Leporidae; genus Sylvilagus; species Sylvilagus floridanus. Next base: position 75,126,949 of record OX463233.1, on the reverse strand, counting down.
TTAGGCTTAGGGTTAGGGTTAGGGTTAGGGCAAAGGCTAGGGCTAGGGTTAGGGTTAGTGTTAGGGCTAGGGCTAGTACTAGGGCTAGGTCTAGTGTTAGGGTTAGGGTTAGGGTTAGGGCTAGGGCTAGGGTTAGGGTTAGGGTTAGGGTTAGGGCTAGGGCTAGGGCTAGGGCTAGGGTTAGGGTTAGGGCTAGGGTTAAGGCTACGTTTATGGCTAGGGATAGGGTTAGGGTTAGGGTTAGGGCTAGGGCTAGGGCTAGGGCTAGGGCTAGACTAGGGCTGGGGCTAAGGCTAAGTTTAGGGTTAGGGTTAGGGTTAGGGTAACGGCTAGAGCTAGGTTTAGGGTTAGGGCTAGGGTTAGTGTTAGAGTTAGGGTTAGGGTTAGGGCTAGGGCTAGGGCTAGGGTTAAGTTTAGGGCTAGGGTTCGGGTTATGGTTAGGGTTAGGGCTAAGGTTAGGGCTAGGGCTAGGTTTAGGGTTAGGGCTAGGGTTAAAGCTACGTTTATGGCTAGGGCTAGGGTTAGGTTTAGGGTTATGGTTAGGGCTAGGGCTAGGGCTAGGGCTAGGGCTGGACTAGGGCTAGGGCTAAGGCTAGGTTTAGGGATAGGGTTAGTGTTAGGGTAAGGGCTAGAGCTAGGTTTAGTGTTAGGTCTAGGGTTAGTGTTAGAGTTAGGGTTAGGGTTAGGGCTAGGGCTAGGGCTAGGGCTTAGGCTAGTGTTAGGATTAGGGTCAGGGTTAGGGCTACTGTTAGGGCTAGGGATAGGGCTAGGATTAGACTACGACAAGGGCTAGGCTAGGGTTAGGTTTAGGGTTAGGGTTAGGGCTAGG
>OX463233.1:75116120-75121120 GCA_949820135.1 Sylvilagus floridanus | reverse complement strand
AGGGTTAGGGTTAGTGTTAGGGCTAGGTTTAGGGTTAGGGTTAGTGCTAGGGCTAGGGTTAGGGTTAGGGTTAGGGTTAGGATTAGCGATAGGCTAGGGCTAGGGCTAGGGCTAGGGCTAGGGCTAGGGTTAGTGTTAGGGCTAGGGCTACGGCTATGGCTAGGGCTAGGGTTAGGGTTAGGGTTAAGGCTAGGTCTAGGGCTAGGGCTAGGGCTAGGGCTAGGGCTAGGGTTAGGGTTAGGGTTAGTTTTTGGGCTAGGGCTAGTGTTAGGGTTAGGGCTAGGTTTAGGCTTAGGGTTAGGGTTAGGGTTAGGGCAAAGGCTAGGGCTAGGGTTAGGGTTAGTGTTAGGGCTAGGGCTAGTGCTAGGGCTAGGTCTAGTGTTAGGGTTAGGGTTAGGGTTAGGGCTAGGGCTAGGGTTAGGGTTAGGGTTAGGGTTAGGGCTAGGGCTAGGGCTAGGGCTAGGGTTAGCGTTAGGGTTAGGGTTAAGGTTAGGGTTAGGGTTAGGGTTAGTGCTAGGGCTAGGGTTAGGGTTAGGGTTAGGATTAGGATTAGGGTTAGGGCTAGGGCTAGGGCTAGGGCTAGGGCTAGTGCTAGGGTTAGTGTAGGGTTAGGGCTAGGGTTAGGACTACGTTTATGGCTAGGGTTAGGGTTAGGGTTAGGGCTAGGGCAAGGGCTAGGGCTAGGGCTAGACTAGGGCTAGGGCTAAGGCTAGATGTGGGGTTAGGGTTAGGGTTAGGGCTATGGCTTCGGTTAGGGTTAGGTCTAGGTTTAGGGTTAGGGTTAGGGTTAGGGCTAGGGCTAGGGCTAGGTCTTGTGCTAGGGTTAGGATTAGGGTTAGGGTTAGGGCTAGAGCTAGGGCTAGGGCTAGACTAGGACTGGGGCTAGGCTAGGTTTAGGGTTAGGGTTAGGGTTAGGGTTAGGATTAGTGCTAGGGCTATGGTTAGTTTTAGGGCTAGGGTTAGGGTTAGGGTTAGGGTTAGGTTTAGGGATAGGGCTAGGGCTAGGGCTATGGTTAGGGTTAGGTTTAGGGCTAGGGTTAGGGTTAGTGTTATGGCTAGTGCTAGGGTTAGGGTTATGATTACTCTTAGGGTTAGGGCTAGGGCTAGGGCTAGGCCTAGGGTTAGGTTTAGGGTTAGGGTTAGGGTTAGGGCTAGGGTTAGGGTTAGTGCTAGGGCTAGGGTTAGGTTTAGGGTTAGGGTTAGGATTAGGGTTAGGGCTAGGGCTAGGGCTAGGACTATGGTTAGTGTTAGGTCTAGGGCTACGGCTATGGCTAGGGCTAGGGTTAGGGTTAGGGTTAAGGCTAGGGCTAGGGCTAGGGCTAGGGCTAGGGCTAGGGCTAGGTCTAGGGGTAGTGTTAGGGTTAAGGTTAGGGTTAGATTTAGTGCTAGGGCTAGTGTTAGGGTTAGGGCTAGGTTTAGGCTTAGGGTTAGGGTTAGGGTTAGGGCTACGGCTAGGGCTAGGTTTATGGTTAGGGTTAGTGTTAGGGCTAGGGCTAGTGCTAGGGCTAGGTCTAGGGTTAGGGTTAGGGTTAGGGTTAGGGCTAGGGCTTGGGTTAGGGTTAGGGTTAGGGTTAGGGCTAGGGCTAGGGCTAGGGTTAGGGTTAGGGCTAGGGTTAAGGCTACGTTTATGGCTAGGGATAGGGTTAGGGTTAGGGTTAGGGCTAGGGCTAGGGCTAGGGCTAGGGCTAGACTAGGGCTAGGGCTAAGGCTAAGTTTAGGGTTAGGGTTAGGGTTAGGGTTAGGGTAACGGCTAGAGCTAGGTTTAGGGTTAGGGCTAGGGTTAGTGTTAGAGTTAGGGTTAGGGTTAGGGCTAGGGCTAGGGCTAGCGTTAAGTTTAGGGCTAGGTTTAGGGTTATGGTTAGGGTTAGGGCTAGGGTTAGGGTTAGCGCTAGGGTTAGGGCTAGGGTTAGGGTAAGGGTTAGGGCTAGGGCTAGGGCTAGGGCTTGGGCTAGTGCTAGGGTTAGGGTTAGGGTTAGGGCTAGGGCTAGGGGTAGGGCTTGGGCTAGGGCTAGGGCTACGGCTAGGGCTAGATTAGGGCTAGGGCTAGGGCTAGGGCTAGGGTTAGGGTTAGGGTTAGTGTTAGGGCTAGGTTTAGGGTTAGGGTTAGTGCTAGGGCTAGGGTTAGGGTTAGGGTTAGGGTTAGGATTAGGGTTAGGGCTAGGGCTAGGGCTAGGGCTAGGGCTAGGGTTAGTGTTAGGGCTAGGGCTATGGCTATGGCTAGGGCTAGGGTTAGGGTTAGGGTTAAGGCTAGGTCTAGGGCTAGGGCTAGGGCTAGGGCTAGGGCTAGGGTTAGGGTTAGGGTTAGTTTTTGGGCTAGGGCTAGTGTTAGGGTTAGGGCTAGGTTTAGGCTTAGGGTTAGGGTTAGGGTTAGGGCAAAGTCTAGGGCTAGGGTTAGGGTTAGTGTTAGGGCTAGGGCTAGTGCTAGGGCTAGGTCTAGTGTTAGGGTTAGGGTTAGGGTTAGGGCTAGGGCTAGGGTTAGGGTTAGGGTTAGGGTTAGGGCTAGGGCTAGGGCTAGGGTTAGGGTTAGGGCTAGGGTTAAGGCTACGTTTATGGCTAGGGATAGGGTTAGGGTTAGGGTTAGGGTTAGGGCTTGGGCTAGGGCTAGGGCTAGACTAGGGCTGGGGCTAAGGCTAATTTAGGGTTAGGGTTAGGGTTAGGGTTAGGGTAACGGCTAGAGCTAGGTTTAGGGTTAGGGCTAGGGTTAGTGTTAGCGTTAGGGTTAGGGTTAGGGCTAGGGCTAGGGCTAGGGTTAAGTTTAGGGCTAGGGTTCGGGTTATGGTTAGGGTTAGGGCTAGGGTTAGGGCTAGGGCTAGGTTTAGGGTTAGGGCTAGTTTTAAAGCTACGTTTATGGCTAGGGCTAGGGTTAGGGTTAGGGTTATGGTTAGGGCTAGGGCTAGGGCTAGGGCTAGGGCTGGACTAGGGCTAGGGCTAAGGCTAGGTTTAGGGTTAGGGTTAGTGTTAGGGTAAGGGCTAGAGCTAGGTTTAGTGTTAGGTCTAGGGTTAGTGTTAGAGTTAGGGTTAGGGTTAGGGCTACTGTTAGGGCTAGGGATAGGGATAGGACTAGACTACGTCAAGGGCTAGGCTAGGGTTAGGTTTAGGGTTAGGGTTAGGGCTAGGGCTAGGGTTAGGGTTAGGGCTAGGGTTAGGGTTAGGGTTAGGGTTAGGGTTAGGGCTAGGGTTAGGGCTAGGGCTAGGGTTATGGTTAGGGCAAGGGCTAGGGCTAGGGCTAGGGCTAGGGTTAGGGTTAGGGTTAGGGCTAGGGCTAGGGCTAGGGCTAGACTAGGGCTTGGGCTACGGCTAGGGTTAGGGTTAGGGTTAGGGTTAGGGCTAGGGCTAGGGTTAGTGTTTGGGGTAGGGATAGGGTTAGGGCAAGGGCTAGGGCTAGGGCTAGGGCTAGGGCTAGGGCTAGGGTTAGGTCTAGGGTTAGGGTTAGGGCTAGGGCTAGTGCTAGGGCTAGATTTGGGTTAGGGCTAGGGCTAGGGCTAGGGCTAAGGCTAGGGTTAGGTTAGGGTTAGGGTTAGTTTTAGGGCTAGGGCTAGGGTTAGGGTTAGGGCTAGGGTTAGGGTTAGGGTTAGGGTTAGGGCTATGGCTAGGGCTAGGGCTAGGTTTAGGTTTAGTGTTAGGGTTAGGGCTAGGGCTAGGGCTAGGGCTAGGTCTAGGGTTATGGTTAGGGTTAGGGCTAAGGCTAGGGTTAGGGTTAGGGTTAGGTTTAGGGATAGGGCTAGGGCTAGGGCTATGGTTAGGGTTAGGTTTAGGGCTAGGGTTAGGGTTAGTGTTATGGCTAGTGCTAGGGTTAGGGTTATGATTACTCTTAGGGTTAGGACTAGGGCTTGGGCTAGGCCTAGGGTTAGGTTTAGGGTTAGTGTTAGAGTTAGGGCTAGGGTTAGGGTTAGGGCTAATACTAGGGATAGGGCTTGTGCTAGGGCTGGTCCTAGGGCTAGTGTTAGGGATAGTGTTATGGATAATGTTAGGGCTAGGGCTAGGGTTAGTTTTATGGCTAGGGTTAGGGTTAGGGCTAGGGTTAGGATTAGGGCTAGGGCTAGGGCTAGACTAGGGCTAGGGGTAAGGCTAGGGTTAGTGTTAGGGTTAGGGTTAGTGTTAGGGCTAGGGCTAGGGCTAGGGCTAGACTAGGGCTAGGGCTAAGGCTAGAGTTAGGGTTAGCGTTTGGGTTAGGGTTAGGGCTAGGGCTAGGGTTAGGTTTATGGCTAGATTAGAGTTAGAGTTAGGTTTAGAATTAGGGCTAGGGTAGGGCTAGTGTTAGGTTTAGTGTTAGGGTTAGGGCTAGGGCTAGGGTTAAGTTTAGGGCTAGGGTTAGGGTTATGGTTAGGGTTAGGCCTAGGGTTAGGGTTAGGGCTAGGGTTAGGGCTAGGGTTTGGGTTAGGGTTAGGACTAGGGCTAGGGCTAGGTCTTGGGCTATGGTTAGGGTTAGGGTAGGGTTAGGGTTAGGGCTCTGGCTAGGGCTAGGGCTAGGGCCAGGGTTAGGGTCAGGTTTAGGGCTCGGGCTAGGGCTAGGGCTAGGGCTAGGGCTAGGGCTAGGGCTAGGGCTTGGTCTAGGTTTAGGGCTAGGTTTAGGATTATGGTTAGGGCTAGGGCTAGGGCTACGGCTTGGGCAAGATTAGGGCTAGGGCTAGGGCTAGGGTTAGGGTTAGTGTTAGGGCTAGGTTTAGGGTTAGGGTTAGTGCTATGGCTAGGGTTAGGGTTAGGGTTAGGGTTAGGATTAGGGTTAGGGCTAGGGCTAGGCCTAGGGCTAGGTCTAGGGCTAGGGTTAGTGTTAGGGCTAGGGCTACGGCTATTGCTAGGGCTAGGGTTAGGGTTAGGATTAAGGCAAGGGCTAGGGCTAGGGCTAGGGCTAGGGCTAGGGCTAGGTCTAGGAGTAGTGTTAGGGTTAGGGTTAGGGTTAGATTTAGTGCTAGGGCTAGTGTTAGGGTTAGGGCTAGGTTTAGGCTTAGGGTTAGGGTTAGGGTTAGGGCTAAGGCTAGGGCTAGGGTTATGGTTAGGGT
>OX463233.1:75091120-75111120 GCA_949820135.1 Sylvilagus floridanus | reverse complement strand
GCTAGGTTTAGGGTTATGGTTAGGGTTTGGGCTAGGGTTAGGGTTAGCGCTAGGGTTAGGGCTAGGGTTAGGGTAAGGGTTAGGGCTAGGGCTAGGGCTATGGCTAGGGCTAGGGTTAGAGTTAGGGTTAGGGTTAGGGCTAGGGCTAGGGGTAGGGCTTGGGCTAGGGCTAGGGCCACGGCTAGGGTTAGGGTTAGTGTTAGGGCTAGGTTTAGGGTTAGGGTTAGTGCTAGGGCTAGGGTTAGGGTTAGGGTTAGGGTTAGGATTAGGGTTAGGGCTAGGGCTAGGGCTAGGGCTAGGGCTAGGGCTAGGGTTAGTGTTAGGGCTAGGGCTACGGCTATTGCTAGGGCTAGGGTTAGGGTTAGGGTTAAGGCTAGGGCTAGGGCTAGGGCTAGGGCTAGCGCTAGGTCTAGCGGTAGTGTTAGGGTTAGGGTTAGGGTTAGATTTAGTGCTAGGGCTAGTGTTAGGGTTAGGGCTAGGTTTAGGCTTAGGGTTAGGTTTAGGGTTAGGGCTAAGGCTAGGGCTAGGGTTATGGTTATGGTTAGTGTTAGGGCTAGGGCTTGTGCTAGGGCTAGGTCTAGGGTTAGGGTTAGGTTTAGGGTTAGGGCTAGGCCTAGGGTTAGGGTTAGGGTTAGGGCTAGGGCTAGGGCTAGGTTTAGGGTTAGGGCTAGGGTTAAGGCTACGTTTATGGCTAGGGATAGGGTTAGTGTTAGGGTTAGGGTTAGGGCTAGGGCTAGGGCTAGGGCTAGGGCTAGACTAGGGCTAGGGCTAAGGCTAAGTTTAGGGTTAGGGTTAGGGTTAGGGTAACGGCTAGAGCTAGGTTTAGGGTTAGGGCTAGGGTTAGTGTTAGAGTTAGGGTTAGGGTTAGGGCTAGGGCTAGGGCTAGCGTTAAGTTTAGGGCTAGGTTTAGGGTTATGGTTAGGGTTTGGGCTAGGGTTAGTGTTAGCGCTAGGGTTAGGGCTAGGGTTAGGGTAAGGGTTAGGGCTAGGGCTAGGGCTATGTCTAGGGCTAGGGTTAGGGTTAGGGTTAGGGTTAGGGCTAGGGCTAGGGGTAGGGCTTGGGCTAGGGCTAGGGCCACGGCTAGGGTTAGGGTTAGTGTTAGGGCTAGGTTTAGGGTTAGGGTTAGTGCTAGGGCTAGGGTTAGGGTTAGGGTTAGGGTTAGGATTAGGGTTAGGGCTAGGGCTAGGGCTAGGGCTAGGGCTAGGGCTAGGGTTAGTGTTAGGGCTAGGGCTACGGCTATTGCTAGGGCTAGGGTTAGGGTTAGGGTTAAGGCTAGGGCTAGGGCTAGGGCTAGGGCTAGCGCTAGGTCTAGGGGTAGTGTTAGGGTTAGGGTTAGGGTTAGATTTAGTGCTAGGGCTAGTGTTAGGGTTAGGGCTAGGTTTAGGCTTAGGGTTAGGTTTAGGGTTAGGGCTAAGGCTAGGGCTAGGGTTATGGTTATGGTTAGTGTTAGGGCTAGGGCTTGTGCTAGGGCTAGGTCTAGGGTTAGGGTTAGGTTTAGGGTTAGGGCTAGGCCTAGGGTTAGGGTTAGGGTTAGGGCTAGAGCTAGGGCTAGGTTTAGGGTTAGGGCTAGGGTTAAGGCTACGTTTATGGCTAGGGATAGGGTTAGTGTTAGGGTTAGGGTTAGGGCTAGGGCTAGGGCTAGGGCTAGGGCTAGACTAGGGCTAGGGCTAAGGCTAAGTTTAGGGTTAGGGTTAGGGTTAGGGTAACGGCTAGAGCTAGGTTTAGGGTTAGGGCTAGGGTTAGTGTTAGAGTTAGGGTTAGGGTTAGGGCTAGGGCTAGGGCTAGCGTTAAGTTTAGGGCTAGGTTTAGGGTTATGGTTAGGGTTAGGGCTAGGGTTAGGGTTAGCGCTAGGGTTAGGGCTAGGGTTAGGGTAAGGGTTAGGGCTAGGGCTAGGGCTAGGGCTTGGGCTAGGGTTAGGGTTAGGGTTAGGGCTAGGGCTAGGGGTAGGCCTTGGGCTAGGGCTAGGGCTACGGCTAGGGCTAGATTAGGGCTAGGGCTAGGGCTAGGGTTAGGGTTAGTGTTAGGGCTAGGTGTAGGGTTAGGGTTAGTGCTAGGACTAGGGTTAGGTTTAGGGTTAGGGTTAGGATTAGGGTTAGGGCTAGGGCTAGGGCTAGGGCTAGGGCTAGGGCTAGGGCTAGGGTTAGTGTTAGGGCTAGGGCTACGGCTATGGCTAGGGCTAGGGTTAGGGTTAGGGTTAAGGCTAGGGCTAGGGCTAGGGCTAGGGCTAGGGTTAGGGTTAGGGTTAGGGTAAGTTTTTGGGCTAGGGCTAGTGTTAGGGTTAGGGCTAGGTTTAGGGTTAGGGTTAGGGTTAGGGCTAGGGCTAGGGCTAGAGTTATGGTTAGGGTTAGTGTTAGGGCTAGGGCTAGTGCTAGGGCTAGGTCTAGTGTTAGGGTTAGGGTTAAGGTTAGGGCTATGGCTAGGGTTAGGGTTAGGGTTAGGGTTAGGGCTAGGGCCAGGGCTAGGGCTAGGGTTAGGGTTAGGGCTATGGTTAAGGCTACGTTTATGGCTAGGGATAGGGGTAGGTTAGTGTTAGGGTTAGGGCTTGGGCTAGGGCTAGGGCTAGACTAGGCCTGGGGCTAAGGCTAAGTTTAGGGTTAGGGTTAGGGTTAGGGTAACGGCTAGAGCTAGGTTTAGGGTTAGGGCTAGGGTTAGTGTTAGGGTTAGGGTTAGGGTTAGGGTTAGGGTTAGGGTTAGGGTTAGGGCTAGGGCTAGGGCTAGGGTTAAGTTTAGGGCTAGGGTTCGGGTTATGGTTAGGGTTAGGGCTAGGGTTAGGGTTAGGGCAAGGGGTAGGGCTAGGGCTAGGGCTAGGGCTAGGACTAGACTAGAGCTAGGGCTAGGGCTAGGTTTACGGTTAGTGTTAGGGCTAGGGTTAGGGTTAGGGTTAGTGCTAGGGCTAGGGTTAGGTTTAGGGTTAGGATTAGGGTTAGGGCTAGGGCTAGGGCTATGGCTAGGGCTAGTGTTAGGGTTAGTGTAGGGTTAGGGCTAGGGTTAAGACTACGTTTATGGCTAGGGTTAGGGTTAGGGTTAGGGCTAGGGCAAGGGCTAGGGCTAGGGCTAGACTAGGGCTAGGGCTAAGGCTAGATTTGGGGTTAGGGTTAGGGTTAGGGCTATGGCTACGGTTAGGGTTAGGTCTAGGGTTAGGGTTAGGGTTAGGGCTAGAGCTAGGGCTAGGTCTTGTGCTAGGGTTAGGATTAGGGTTAGGGTTAGGGCTAGAGCTAGGGCTAGGGCTAGACTAGGACTGGGGCTAGGCTAGGTTTAGGGTTAGGGTTAGGATTAGTGCTAGGGCTAGGGTTAGTTTTAGGGCCTGGTTAGGGTTAGGGTTAGGGTTAGGGCTAGGGTTAGGGTTAGGGCTAGGGTTAGGGCTGGGGTTAGGGTTAGGACTGGGGCTAAGGTTAGGGCTAGGGTTAGGTTAGGGTTAGGGTTAGGGGTTGGGCTAGGGGTAGGGCTAGGGCTAGACTAGGGCTAGGGCTAGGGCTAGTGTTAGGGTTAGTGTTATGGCTAATGTTAGGGCTTGTTCTAGGGTTAGGTTTATGGCTAGGTTTAGGGTTAGGGTTAGGGTTAGGGCTAGGGCTAGGGCTAGACTAGGGCTAGGGCTAAGGCTAGGGTTAGTGTTAGGGTTAGGGTTAGGGCTATGGCTAGGGCTAGGGCTAGAGCAAGACTAGGGCTAGAGCCAAGGCTAGGGTTAGGGTTAGGGTTAGGGCTAGGGCAAGGGCTAGGGTTAGGTTTAGGGCTAGAGTTAGGGTTAGAGTTAGGGTTAGGTTTAGGGCTATGGCTAGGGCTAGGGCTAGGGTTAGGTTTAGGGTTAGAGTTAGGGCTAGGGCTAGGGTTAGGTTTAGGGCTAGGGTTAGAGTTAGGGTTAGGGTTAGGGCTAGGGTTAGGGTTAGGGTTAGGGTTAGGGCTAGGGCTAGGGCTAGGGCTAGGGCTAGACTAGGGCTAGGGCTAAGGCTAAGTTTAGGGTTAGGGTTAGGGTTAGGGTAACGGCTAGAGCTAGGTTTAGGGTTAGGGCTAGGGTTAGTGTTAGAGTTAGGGTTAGGGTTAGGGCTAGGGCTAGGGCTAGCGTTAAGTTTAGGGCTAGGTTTAGGGTTATGGTTAGGGTTTGGGCTAGGGTTAGGGTTAGCGCTAGGGTTAGGGCTAGGGTTAGGGTAAGGGTTAGGGCTAGGGCTAGGGCTATGGCTAGGGCTAGGGTTAGGGTTAGGGTTAGGGTTAGGGCTAGGGCTAGGGTTAGGGCTTGGGCTAGGGCTAGGGCCACGGCTAGGGCTAGATTAGGGCTAGGGCTAGGGCTAGGGTTAGGGTTAGTGTTAGGGCTAGGTTTAGGGTTAGGGTTAGTGCTAGGGCTAGGGTTAGGGTTAGGGTTAGGGTTAGGATTAGGGTTAGGGCTAGGGCTAGGGCTAGGGCTAGGGCTAGGGTTAGGGTTAGGGCTAGGGTTAGGGTTATGGCTAGTGCTAGGGCTAGGTCTAGGGCTAGATATAGGGTTAGGGTTAGGGTTAGGGCTAGGGCTAGGGCTAGGGCTAGGTCTAGAGTTACGGTTAGGGTTAGTGTTAGGGCTAGGGCTAGGGTTAGGGTTAGGGTTAGGGTTAGGACTAGGGCTAGGGCTAGGGCTAGGGCTAGGGCTAGGGCTTTGGGTAGGGTTATGGTTAGGGCTAGGGTTAGGGTAAGGGTTATGGCTAGGGCTAGGGTTAGGATAAGGTTAGCGTTAGGGTTAGGGCTAGGGCTAGGGCTAGGGTTATGTTTAGGGTTAGTGTTAGGGTTAGGGCTAGGGTTAGGGTTAGGGTTAGGGCTAGAGCTAGGGCTTGGGCTAGGGCTAGGGCTAGGGCTAGTGTTAGGGATAGTGTTATGGCTAATGTTAGGGCTTGGCCTAGGTTTAGGTTTTTGGCTAGGGTTAGGGTTAGGGTTAGGGTTAGGGCTAGGGCTAGGGCTAGACTATGGCTAGGGCTAAGGCTAGGGCTAGTGCTAGGGTTAGGGTTAGGGTTAGTTTTAGGGCTAGGGCTAGGGTTAGGGTGAGGGCTAGGGTTAGGGTTAGGGTTAGGGTTAGGGTTAGGGTTAGGGCTAGGGCTAGGTCTAGGCCTAGGGTCAGGTTTAGGGGTAGTGTTAGGGTTAGGGCTAGGGTTAGAGTTAGGGCTAGGGCTAGGGCTAGGGCTTGGGCTAGGGCTAGGGCTAGGGCTAGGGCTAGTGTTAGGGTTAGTGTTATGGCTAATGTTAGGGCTTGTTCTAGGGTTAGGTTTATGGCTAGGTTTAGGGTTAGGGTTAGGGTTAGGGCTAGGGCTAGGGCTAGACTAGGGCTAGGGCTAAGGCTAGGGTTAGTGTTAGGGTTAGGGTTAGGGCTATGGCTAGGGCTAGGGCTGGAGCTAGACTAGGGCTAGAGCCAAGGCTAGGGTTAGGGTTAGGTTTAGGGTTAGGGTTAGGGCTAGGGCTAGGGTTAGGTTTAGGGCTAGAGTTAGGGTTAGAGTTAGGGTTAGGTTTAGGGCTATGGCTAGGGCTAGGGCTAGGGTTAGGTTTAGGGTTAGAGTTAGGGCTAGGGCTAGGGTTAGGTTTAGGGCTAGGGTTAGAGTTAGGGTTAGGGTTAGGGCTAGGGTTAGGGTTAGGGTTAGGGTTAGGGCTAGGGCTAGGGCTAGGGCTAGGGCTAGACTAGGGCTAGGGCTAAGGCTAAGTTTAGGGTTAGGGTTAGGTTTAGGGTAACGGCTAGAGCTAGGTTTAGGGTTAGGTCTAGGGTTAGTGTTAGAGTTAGGGTTAGGGTTAGGGCTAGGGCTAGGGCTAGCGTTAAGTTTAGGGCTAGGTTTAGGGTTATGGTTAGGGTTTGGGCTAGGGTTAGGGTTAGCGCTAGGGTTAGGGCTAAGGTTAGGGTAAGGGTTAGGGCTAGGGCTAGGGCTATGGCTAGGGCTAGGGTTAGGGTTAGGGTTAGGGTTAGGGCTAGGGCTAGGGGTAGGGCTTGGGCTAGGGCTAGGGCCACGGCTAGGGTTAGGGTTAGTGTTAGGGCTAGGTTTAGGGTTAGGGTTAGTGCTAGGGCTAGGGTTAGGGTTAGGGTTAGGGTTAGGATTAGGGTTAGGGCTAGGGCTAGGGCTAGGGCTAGGGTTAGTGTTAGGGCTAGGGCTACGGCTATTGCTAGGGCTAGGGTTAGGGTTAGGGTTAAGGCTAGGGCTAGGGCTAGGGCTAGGGCTAGCGCTAGGTCTAGGGGTAGTGTTAGGGTTAGGGTTAGGGTTAGATTTACTGCTAGGGCTAGTGTTAGGGTTAGGGCTAGGTTTAGGCTTAGGGTTAGGTTTAGGGTTAGGGCTAAGGCTAGGGCTAGGGTTATGGTTATGGTTAGTGTTAGGGCTAGGGCTTGTGCTAGGGCTAGGTCTAGGGTTAGGGTTAGGTTTAGGGTTAGGGCTAGGCCTAGGGTTAGGGTTAGGGTTAGGGTTAGGGCTAGGGCTAGGGCTAGGGTTAGGGTTAGGGCTAGGGTTAAGGCTACGTTTATGGCTAGGGATAGGGTTAGTGTTAGGGTTAGGGTTAGGGCTAGGGCTAGGGCTAGGGCTAGACTAGGGCTAGGGCTAAGGCTAAGTTTAGGGTTAGGGTTAGGGTTAGGGTAACGGCTAGAGCTAGGTTTAGGGTTAGGGCTAGGGTTAGTGTTAGAGTTAGGGTTAGGGTTAGGGCTAGGGCTAGGGCTAGCGTTAAGTTTAGGGCTAGGTTTAGGGTTATGGTTAGGGTTAGGGCTAGAGTTAGGGTTAGCGCTAGGGTTAGGGCTAGGGTTAGGGTAAGGGTTAGGGCTAGGGCTAGGGCTAGGGCTTGGGCTAGGGTTAGGGTTAGGGTTAGGGCTAGGGCTAGGGGTAGGGCTTGGGCTAGGGCTAGGGCTACGGCTAGGGCTAGATTAGGGCTAGGGCTAGGGCTAGGGTTAGGGTTAGTGTTAGGGCTAGGTGTAGGGTTAGGGTTAGTGCTAGGGCTAGGGTTAGGTTTAGGGTTAGGGTTAGGATTAGGGTTAGGGCTAGGGCTAGGGCTAGGGCTAGGGCTAGGGCTAGGGTTAGTGTTAGGGCTAGGGCTACGGCTATGGCTAGGGCTAGGGTTAGGGTTAGGGTTAAGGCTAGGGCTAGGGCTAGGGCTAGGGCTAGGGTTAGGGTTAGGGTTAGGGTTAGTTTTTGGGCTAGGGCTAGTGTTAGGGTTAGGGCTAGGTTTAGGGTTAGGGTTAGGGTTAGGGCTAAGGCTAGGGCTAGGGTTATGGTTAGGGTTAGTGTTAGGGCTAGGGCTAGTGCTAGGGCTAGGTCTACTGTTAGGGTTAGGGTTAAGGTTAGGGCTAGGGCTAGGGTTAGGGTTAGGGTTAGGGTTAGGGCTAGGGTTAAGGCTACGTTTATGGCTAGGAATAGGGTTAGGTTAGTGTTAGGGTTAGGGCTTGGGCTAGGGCTAGGGCTAGACTAGGCCTGGGGCTAAGGCTAAGTTTAGGGTTAGGGTTAGGGTTAGGGTAACGGCTAGAGCTAGGTTTAGGGTTAGGGCTAGGGTTAGTGTTAGGGTTAGGGTTAGGGTTAGGGTTAGGGTTAGGGTTAGGGCTAGGGCTAGGGCTAGGGTTAAGTTTAGGGCTAGGTTTCGGGTTATGGTTAGGGTTAGGGCTAGGGTTAGGGTTAGGGCAAGGGGTAGGGCTAGGGCTAGGGCTAGGGCTAGGACTAGACTAGAGCTAGGGCTAGGGCTAGGTTTACGGTTAGTGTTAGGGCTAGGGTTAGGGTTAGGGTTAGTGCTAGGGCTAGGGTTAGGTTTAGGGTTAGGATTAGGGTTAGGGCTAGGGCTAGGGCTAGGGCTAGGGCTAGTGTTAGGGTTAGTGTAGGGTTAGGGCTAGGGTTAAGACTACGTTTATGGCTAGGGTTAGGGTTAGGGTTAGGGCTAGGGCAAGGGCTAGGGCTAGGGCTAGACTAGGGCTAGGGCTAAGGCTAGATTTGGGGTTAGGGTTAGGGTTAGGGCTATGGCTACGGTTAGGGTTAGGTCTAGGGTTAGGGTTAGGGTTAGGTCTAGGGCTAGGGCTAGGTCTTGTGCTAGGGTTAGGATTAGGGTTAGGGTTAGGGCTAGAGCTAGGGCTAGGGCTAGACTAGGACTGGGGCTAGGCTAGGTTTAGGGTTAGGGTTAGGATTAGTGCTAGGGCTAGAGTTAGTTTTAGGGCCTGGTTAGGGTTAGGGTTAGGGTTAGGGCTAGGGTTAGGGTTAGGGCTAGGGTTAGGGCTGGGGTTAGGGTTAGGACTGGGGCTAAGGTTAGGGCTAGGGTTAGGTTAGGGTTAGGGTTAGGGGTTGGGCTAGGGCTAGGGCTAGGGCTAGACTAGGGCTAGGGCTAGGGCTAGGGCTAGTGTTAGGGTTAGTGTTATGGCTAATGTTAGGGCTTGTTCTAGGGTTAGGTTTATGGCTAGGTTTAGGGTTAGGGTTAGGGTTAGGGCTAGGGCTAGGGCTAGACTAGGGCTAGGGCTAAGGCTAGGGTTAGTGTTAGGGTTAGGGTTAGGGCTATGGCTAGGGCTAGGGCTAGAGCTAGACTAGGGCTAGAGCCAAGGCTAGGGTTAGGGTTAGGTTTAGGGTTGGGGTTAGGGCTAGGGCTAGGGTTAGGTTTAGGGCTAGAGTTAGGGTTAGAGTTAGGGTTAGGTTTAGGGCTATGGCTAGGGCTAGGGCTAGGGTTAGGTTTAGGGTTAGAGTTAGGGCTAGGGCTAGGGTTAGGTTTAGGGCTAGGGTTAGAGTTAGGGTTAGGGTTAGGGCTAGGGTTAGGGTTAGGGTTAGGGTTATGGCTAGGGCTAGGGCTAGGGCTAGGGCTAGACTAGGGCTAGGGCTAAGGCTAAGTTTAGGGTTAGGGTTAGGGTTAGGGTAACGGCTAGAGCTAGGTTTAGGGTTAGGGCTAGGGTTAGTGTTAGAGTTAGGGTTAGGGTTAGGGCTAGGGCTAGGGCTAGCGTTAAGTTTAGGGCTAGGTTTAGGTTATGGTTAGGGTTTGGGCTAGGGTTAGGGTTAGCGCTAGGGTTAGGGCTAGGGTTAGGGTAAGGGTTAGGGCTAGGGCTAGGGCTATGGCTAGGGCTAGGGTTAGGGTTAGGGTTAGGGTTAGGGCTAGGGCTAGGGGTAGGGCTTGGGCTAGGGCTAGGGCCACGGCTAGGGCTAGATTAGGGCTAGGGCTAGGGCTAGGGTTAGGGTTAGTGTTAGGGCTAGGTTTAGGGTTAGGGTTAGTGCTAGGGCTAGGGTTAGGGTTAGGGTTAGGGTTAGGATTAGGGCTAGGGCTAGGGCTAGGGCTAGGGCTAGGGTTAGTGTTAGGGCTAGGGCTACGGCTATTGCTAGGGCTAGGGTTAGGGTTAGGGTTAAGGCTAGGGCTAGGGCTAGGGCTAGGGCTAGGGCTAGGTCTAGGGGTAGTGTTAGGGTTAGGGTTAGATTTAGTGCTAGGGCTAGTGTTAGGGTTAGGGCTAGGTTTAGGCTTAGGGTTAGGGTTAGGGTTAGGGTTAGGGCTAAGGCTAGGGCTAGGGTTATGGTTAGGGTTAGTGTTAGGGCTAGGGCTTGTGCTAGGGCTAGGTCTAGGGTTAGGGTTAGGGTTAGGGTTAGGGCTAGGCCTAGGGTTAGGGTTAGGGTTAGGGTTAGGGCTAGGGCTAGGGCTAGGGTTAGGGTTAGGGCTAGGGTTAAGGCTACGTTTATGGCTAGGGATAGGGTTAGTGTTAGGGTTAGGGTTAGGGCTAGGGCTAGGGCTAGGGCTAGACTAGGGCTAGGGCTAAGGCTAAGTTTAGGGTTAGGGTTAGGGTTAGGGTAACGGCTAGAGCAAGGTTTAGGTTTAGGGCTAGGGTTAGTGTTAGAGTTAGGGTTAGGGTTAGGGCTAGGGCTAGGGCTAGCGTTAAGTTTAGGGCTAGGTTTAGGGTTATGGTTAGGGTTAGGGCTAGGGTTAGGGTTAGCGCTAGGGTTAGGGCTAGGGTTAGGGTAAGGGTTAGGGCTAGGGCTAGGGCTAGGGCTTGGGCTAGGGTTAGGGTTAGGGTTAGGGCTAGGGCTAGGGGTAGGGCTTGGGCTAGGGCTAGGGCTACGGCTAGGGCTAGATTAGGGCTAGGGCTAGGGCTAGGGTTAGGTTTAGGGTTAGGGTTAGGATTAGGGTTAGGGTTAGTGTTAGGGCTAGGGCTAGGTCTAGGCCTAGGGTCAGGTTTAGGGGTAGTGTTAGGGTTAGGGCTAGGGTTAGGGTTAGGGTTAAGGCTAGGGCTAGGGCTAGGGCTAGGGCTAGGGCTAGGGTTAGGGTTAGGGTTAGGGTTAGTTTTTGGGCTAGGGCTAGTGTTAGGGTTAGGGCTAGTTTTAGGGTTAGGGTTAGGGTTAGGGCTAAGGCTAGGGCTAGCTTATGGTTAGGGTTAGTGTTAGGGCTAGGGCTAGTGCTAGGGCTAGGTCTAGTGTTAGGGTTAGGGTTAAGGTTAGGGCTAGGGCTAGGGTTAGGGTTAGGGTTAGGGTTAGGGCTAGGGCCAGGGCTAGGGCTAGGGTTAGGGTTAGGGCTAGGGTTAAGGCTACGTTTATGGCTAGGGATAGGGTTAGGTTAGTGTTAGGGTTAGGGCTTGGGCTAGGGCTAGGGCTAGACTAGGCCTGGGGCTTTGGCTAAGTTTAGGGTTAGGGTTAGGGTTAGGGTAACGGCTAGAGCTAGGTTTAGGGTTAGGGCTAGGGTTAGTGTTAGGGTTAGTGTTAGGGTTAGGGCAAGGGGTAGGGCTAGGGCTAGGGCTAGGGCTAGGACTAGACTAGAGCTAGGCCTAGGGCTAGGTTTACGGTTAGTGTTAGGGCTAGGGTTAGGGTTAGGGTTAGTGCTAGGGCTAGGGTTAGGTTTAGGGTTAGGATTAGGGTTAGGGCTAAGGCTAGGGCTAGGGCTAGGGCTAGGGCTAGTGTTAGGGTTAGTGTAGGGTTAGGGCTAGGGTTAAGACTACGTTTATGGCTAGGGTTAGGGTTAGGGTTAGGGCTAGGGCAAGGGCTAGGGCTAGGGCTAGACTAGGGCTAGGGCTAAGGCTTTATTTGGGGTTAGGGTTAGGGTTAGGGCTATGGCTACGGTTAGGGTTAGGTCTAGGGTTGGGGTTAGGGTTAGGGTTAGGGCTAGGGCTAGGGCTAGGTCTTGTGCTAGGGTTAGGATTAGGGTTAGGGTTAGGGCTAGAGCTAGGGCTAGGGCTAGACTAGGACTGGGGCTAGGCTAGGTTTAGGGTTAGGGTTAGGGTTAGGATTAGTGCTAGGGCTAGGGTTAGTTTTAGGGCTAGGGTTAGGGTTAGGGTTAGGGTTAGGGCTAGGGTTAGGGTTAGGGCTAGGGTTAGGGCTGGGGTTAGGGTTAGGACTGGGGCTAAGGTTAGGGCTAGGGTTCTGTTAGGGTTAGGGTTAGGGGTTGGGCTAGGGCTAGGGCTAGGGCTAGACTAGGGCTAGGGCTAGGGCTAGGGCTAGTGTTAGGGTTAGTGTTATGGCTAATGTTAGGGCTTGTTCTAGGGTTAGGTTTATGGCTAGGTTTAGGGTTAGGGTTAGGGTTAGGGCTAGGGCTAGGGCTAGACTAGGGCTAGGGCTAAGGCTAGGGTTAGTGTTAGGGTTAGGGTTAGGGCTATGGCTAGGGCTAGGGCTAGAGCTAGACTAGGGCTAGAGCCAAGGCTAGGGTTAGGGTTAGGTTTAGGGTTAGGGTTAGGGCTAGGGCTAGGGTTAGGTTTAGGGCTAGAGTTAGGGTTAGAGTTAGGGTTAGGTTTAGGGCTATGGCTAGGGCTAGGGCTAGGGTTAGGTTTAGGGTTAGAGTTAGGGCTAGGGCTAGGGTTAGGTTTAGGGCTAGGGTTAGAGTTAGGGTTAGGGTTAGGGCTAGGGTTAGGGTTAGGGTTAGGGTTAGGGCTAGGGCTAGGGCTAGACTAGGGCTAGGGCTAAGGCTAAGTTTAGGGTTAGGGTTAGGGTTAGGGTAACGGCTAGAGCTAGGTTTAGGGTTAGGGCTAGGGTTAGTGTTAGAGTTAGGGTTAGGGTTAGGGCTAGGGCTAGGGCTAGCGTTAAGTTTAGGGCTAGGTTTAGGGTTATGGTTAGGGTTTGTGCTAGGGTTAGGGTTAGCGCTAGGGTTAGGGCTAGGGTTAGTGTAAGGGTTAGGGCTAGGGCTAGGGCTATGGCTAGGGCTAGGGTTAGGGTTAGGGTTAGGGTTAGGGCTAGGGCTAGGGGTAGGGCTTGGGCTAGGGCTAGGGCCACGGCTAGGGCTAGATTAGGGCTAGGGCTAGGGCTAGGGTTAGGGTTAGTGTTAGGGCTAGGTTTAGGGTTAGGGTTAGTGCTAGGGCTAGGGTTAGGGTTAGGGTTAGGGTTAGGATTAGTGTTAGGGCTAGGGCTAGGGCTAGGGCTAGGGCTAGGGCTAGGGTTAGTGTTAGGGCTAGGGCTACGGCTATGGCTAGGGCTAGGGTTAGGGTTAGGGTTAAGGCTAGGGCTAGGGCTAGGGCTAGGGCTAGGGTTAGGGTTAGTGTTAGGGTTAGTTTTTGGGCTAGGGCAAGTGTTAGGGTTAGGGCTAGGTTTAGGGTTAGGGTTAGGGTTAGGGCTAAGGCTAGGGCTAGGGTTATGGTTAGGGTTAGTGTTAGGGCTAGGGCTAGTGCTAGGGCTAGGTCTAGTGTTAGGGTTAGGGTTAAGGTTAGGGCTAGGGCTAGTGTTAGGGTTAGGGTTAGGGTTAGGGCTAGGGCCAGGGCTAGGGCTAGGGTTAGGGTTAGGGCTAGGGTTAAGGCTACGTTTATGGCTAGGGATAGGGGTAGGTTAGTGTTAGGGTTAGGGCTTGGGCTAGGGCTAGGGCTAGACTAGGCCTGGGGCTAAGGCTAAGTTTAGGGTTAGGGTTAGGGTTAGGGTAACGGCTAGAGCTAGGTTTAGGGTTAGGGCTAGGGTTAGTGTTAGGGTTAGGGTTAGGGTTAGGGTTAGGGTTAGGGCTAGGGCTAGGGCTAGGGTTAAGTTTAGGGCTAGGTTTCGGGTTATGGTTAGGGTTAGGGCTAGGGTTAGGGTTAGGGCAAGGGGTAGGGCTAGGGCTAGGGCTAGGGCTAGGACTAGACTAGAGCTAGGGCTAGGGCTAGGTTTACGGTTAGTGTTAGGGCTAGGGTTAGGGTTAGGGTTAGTGCTAGGGCTAGGGTTAGGTTTAGGGTTAGGATTAGGGTTAGGGCTAGGGCTAGGGCTAGGGCTAGGGCTAGTGTTAGGGTTAGTGTAGGGTTAGGGCTAGGGTTAAGACTACGTTTATGGCTAGGGTTAGGGTTAGGGTTAGGGCTAGGGCAAGGGCTAGGGCTAGGGCTAGACTAGGGCTAGGGCTAAGGCTAGATTTGGGGTTAGGGTTAGGGTTAGGGCTATGGCTACGGTTAGGGTTAGGTCTAGGGTTAGGGTTAGGGTTAGGGCTAGGGCTAGGGCTAGGTCTTGTGCTAGGGTTAGGATTAGGGTTAGGGTTAGTGCTAGAGCTAGGGCTAGGGCTAGACTAGGACTGGGGCTAGGCTAGGTTTAGGGTTAGGGTTAGGATTAGTGCTAGGGCTAGGGTTAGTTTTAGGGCCTGGTTAGGGTTAGGGTTAGGGTTAGGGCTAGGGTTAGGGTTAGGGCTAGGGTTAGGGCTCGGGTTAGGGTTAGGACTGGGGCTAAGGTTAGGGCTAGGGTTAGGTTAGGGTTAGGGTTAGGGGTTGGGCTAGGGCTAGGGCTAGGGCTAGACTAGGGCTAGGGCTAGGGCTAGGGCTAGTGTTAGGGTTAGTGTTATGGCTAATGTTAGGGCTTGTTCTAGGGTTAGGTTTATGGCTAGGTTTAGGGTTAGGGTTAGGGTTAGGGCTAGGGCTAGGGCTAGACTAGGGCTAGGGCTAAGGCTAGGGTTAGTGTTAGGGTTAGGGTTAGGGCTATGGCTAGGGCTAGGGCTAGAGCTAGACTAGGGCTAGAGCCAAGGCTAGGGTTAGGGTTAGGTTTAGGGTTGGGGTTAGGGCTAGGGCTAGGGTTAGGTTTAGGGCTAGAGTTAGGGTTAGAGTTAGGGTTAGGTTTAGGGCTATGGCTAGGGCTAGGGCTAGGGTTAGGTTTAGGGTTAGAGTTAGGGCTAGGGCTAGGGTTAGGTTTAGGCTAGGGTTAGAGTTAGGGTTAGGGTTAGGGCTAGGGTTAGGGTTAGGGTTAGGGTTAGGGCTAGGGCTAGGGCTAGGGCTAGGGCTAGACTAGGGCTAGGGCTAAGGCTAAGTTTAGGGTTAGGGTTAGGGTTAGGGTAACGGCTAGAGCTAGGTTTAGGGTTAGGGCTAGGGTTAGTGTTAGAGTTAGGGTTAGGGTTAGGGCTAGGGCTAGCGTTAAGTTTAGGGCTAGGTTTAGGGTTATGGTTAGGGTTTGGGCTAGGGTTAGGGTTAGCGCTAGGGTTAGGGCTAGGGTTAGGGTAAGGGTTAGGGCTAGGGCTAGGGCTATGGCTAGGGCTAGGGTTAGGGTTAGGGTTAGGGTTAGGGCTAGGGCTAGGGTTAGGGCTTGGGCTAGGGCTAGGGCCACGGCTAGGGCTAGATTAGGGCTAGGGCTAGGGCTAGGGTTAGGGTTAGTGTTAGGGCTAGGTTTAGGGTTAGGGTTAGTGCTAGGGCTAGGGTTAGGGTTAGGGTTAGGGTTAGGATTAGGGTTAGGGCTAGGGCTAGGGCTAGGGCTAGGGCTAGGGTTAGTGTTAGGGCTAGGGCTACGGCTATTGCTAGGGCTAGGGTTAGGGTTAGGGTTAAGGCTAGGGCTAGGGCTAGGGCTAGGGCTAGGGCTAGGTCTAGGGGTAGTGTTAGGGTTAGGGTTAGGGTTAGATTTAGTGCTAGGGCTAGTGTTAGGGTTAGGGCTAGGTTTAGGCTTAGGGTTAGGGTTAGGGTTAGGGCTAAGGCTAGGGCTAGGGTTATGGTTAGGGTTAGTGTTAGGGCTAGGGCTTGTGCTAGGGCTAGGTCTAGGGTTAGGGTTAGGGTTAGGGTTAGGGCTAGGGTTAGGGTTAGGGTTAGGGTTAGGGCTAGGGCTAGGGCTAGGGTTAGGGTTAGGGCTAGGGTTAAGGCTACGTTTATGGCTAGGGATAGGGTTAGGGTTAGGGTTAGGGTTAGGGCTAGGGCTAGGGTTAGGGTTAGGGTTAGGGTTAGGGTTAGGGCTAGGGCTAGGGCTAGGGTTAGGGTTAGGGCTAGGGTTAAGGCTACGTTTATGGCTAGGGATAGGGTTAGGGTTAGGGTTAGGGTTAGGGCTAGGGCTAGGGCTAGGGCTAGGGCTAGACTAGGGCTAGGGCTAAGGCTAAGTTTAGGGTTAGGGTTAGGGTTAGGGTAACGGCTAGAGCTAGGTTTAGGGTTAGGGCTAGGGTTAGTGTTAGAGTTAGGGTTAGGGTTAGGGCTAGGGCTAGGGCTAGCGTTAAGTTTAGGGCTAGGTTTAGGGTTATGGTTAGGGTTAGGGCTAGGGTTAGGGTTAGCGCTAGGGTTAGGGCTAGGGTTAGGGTAAGGGTTAGGGCTAGGGCTAGGGCTAGGGCTTGGGCTAGGGTTAGGGTTAGGGTTAGGGCTAGGGCTAGGGGTAGGGCTTGGGCTAGGGCTAGGGCTATGGCTAGGGCTAGATTAGGGCTAGGGCTAGGGTTAGGGTTAGGGTTAGTGTTAGGGCTAGGTGTAGGGTTAGGGTTAGTGCTAGGGCTAGGGTTAGGTTTAGGGTTAGGGTTAGGATTAGGGTTAGGGCTAGAGCTCGGTCTAGGGCTAGGGCTAGGGTTAGTGTTAGGGCTAGGGCTACGGCTATGGCTAGGGCTAGGGTTAGGGTTAGGGTTAAGGCTAGGGCTAGGGCTAGGGCTAGGGCT
Organism: Sylvilagus floridanus; assembly: GCA_949820135.1. Taxonomy (NCBI): domain Eukaryota; kingdom Metazoa; phylum Chordata; class Mammalia; order Lagomorpha; family Leporidae; genus Sylvilagus; species Sylvilagus floridanus. Next base: position 75,095,451 of record OX463233.1, on the reverse strand, counting down.
AGGGTTAGGGTTAGGGTTATGGTTAGTTTTTGGGCTAGGGCTAGTGTTAGGGTTAGGGCTAGGTTTAGGGTTAGGGTTAGGGTTAGGGCTAAGGCTAGGGCTAGTGTTATGGTTAGGGTTAGTGTTAGGGCTAGGGCTTGTGCTAGGGCTAGGTCTAGTGTTAGGGTTATTGTTAAGGTTAGGGCTAGGGCTAGGGTTAGGGTTAGGGTTAGGGTTAGGGCTAGGGCCAGGGCTAGGGCTAGGGTTAGGGTTAGGGCTAGGGTTAAGGCTACGTTTATGGCTAGGGATAGGGTTAGGTTAGTGTTAGGGTTAGGGCTTGGGCTAGGGCTAGGGCTAGACTAGGGCTGGGGCTAAGGCTAATTTAGGGTTAGGGTTAGGGTTAGGGTAACGGCTAGAGCTAGGTTTAGGGTTAGGGCTAGGGTTAGTGTTAGGGTTAGGGTTAGGGTTAGGGTTAGGGTTAGGGTTAGGGCTAGGGCTAGGGCTAGGGTTAAGTTTAGGGCTAGGGTTCGGGTTATGGTTAGGGTTAGGGCTAGGGTTAGGGTTAGGGCAACGGGTAGGGCTAGGGCTAGGGCTAGGGCTAGGGCTAGGACTAGACTAGGGCTAGGGCTAGGGCTAGGGTTAGGGTTAGCGTTAGGGCTAGGGTTAGGGTTAGTGTTAGTGCTAGGGCTAGGGTTAGGTTTAGGGTTTGGATTAGGGTTAGGGCTAGGGCTAGGGCTAGGGCTCGGGCTAGGGCTAGTGCTAGGGTTAGTGTAGGGTTAGGGCTAGGGTTAAGACTACGTTTATGGCTAGGGTTAGGGTTAGGGTTAGGGCTAGGGCAAGGGCTAGGTCTAAGGCTAGACTAGGGCTAGGGCTAAGGCTAGATTTGGGGTTAGGGTTAGGGTTAGGGCTATGGCTACGGTTAGGGTTAGGTCTAGGGTTAGGGTTAGGGTTAGGGTTAGGGCTAGGGCTAGGGCTAGGTCTTGTGCTAGGGTTAGGATTAGGGTTAGGGTTAGGGCTAGAGCTAGGGCTAGGGCTAGACTAGGACTGGGGCTAGGCTAGGTTTAGGGTTAGGGTTAGGGTTAGGATTAGTGCTAGGGCTAGGGTTAGTTTTAGGGCTAGGGTTAGGGTTAGGGTTAGGGTTAGGGCTAGGGTTAGGGTTAGGGCTAGGGTTAGGGCTGGGGTTAGGGTTAGGACTGGGGCTAAGGTTAGGGCTAGGGTTAGGTTAGGGTTAGGGTTAGGGGTTGGGCTAGGGCTAGGGCTAGGGCTAGACTAGGGCTAGGGCTAGGGCTAGGGTTAGTGTTAGGGTTAGGTTAGGGCTAGGGTTAGGGTTAGTGTTAGGGCTAGGGCTAGGTCTAGGCCTAGGGTCCAGTTTAGGGGTAGTGTTAGGGTTAGGGCTTGGGTTAGGGTTAGGGCTAGGGCTAGGGCTAGGGCTTGGGCTAGGGCTAGGGCTAGGGCTAGGGCTAGTGTTAGGGTTAGTGTTATGACTAATGTTAGGGCTTGTTCTAGGGTTAGGTTTATGGCTAGGTTTAGGGTTAGGGTTAGGGTTAGGGCTAGGGCTAGGGCTAGACTAGGGCTAGGGCTAAGGCTAGGGTTAGTGTTAGGGTTAGGGTTAGGGTTAGGGCTAGGGCTATGGCTAGGACTTGGGCTAGGGTTAGGGTTAGGGTTAGGTTTAGGGCTAGGGGTAGGGCTAGGGCTAGGGCTAGGTCTAGTGGTAGTGTTAGGGTTCGGGTTAGGGTTAGATTTAGTGCTAGGGCTAGGGTTATGGTTAGGGCTAGGTTTAGAGTTAGGGTTAGGGTTTAGGATAGGGCTAGGGCTAGGGATAGGTTTAGGTTTAGGGTTAGGGGTAGGGCTAGGGCTAGGTCTAGAGTTAGGGTTATGGTTAAGGTTAGGGCTAGGGCTAGTGTTAGGGTTAGGGTTAGGTTTAGGACTAGGGCTAGGGCTAGGGCTAGGGCTATTGTTAGGTTTAGGATTAGGGCTAGGGATAGGGTTAGGGTTATGGCTAGGGCTAGAATTAGGGTTAGGATTAGTGTTAGGGTTAGGGCTAGGGCTAGGGCTAGGGCTAGAGTTAGGTTTAGGGTTAGTGTTAGGGTTAGGGCTAGGGTTAGGGTTTTGGTTAGGGCTAGGTTTAGGGTTAGGGTTATGGCTAGGGCTAGGGTTAGGGTTAAGGTTAGTGTTAGGGTTAGGGCTAGGGCTAGGGCTAGGGCTAGGGCTAGTGCTAGGGTTAGGGTTAGGGTTAGTTTTAGGGCTAGGGCTTGGGTTAGGGTTAGGTCTAGGGTTAGGTTTAGGGTTAGGGTTAGGCCTAGGGCTAGGTCCAGGGCTAGGGTCAGGTTTAGGGTTAGTGTTAGGGTTAGGGCTAGGGTTATGGTTAGGGCTAGGGCTAGGGCTAGGGCTTGGGCTAGGGCTAGGGCTAGGGCTAGGGCTAGTGTTAGGGTTAGTGTTATGGCTAATGTTAGGGCTAGGGCTAGGGTTAGGTTTATGGCTAGGGGTAGGGTTAGGGTTAGGGTTAGGGTTAGGGCTAGGGCTAGGGCTAGACTAGAGCTACGGCTAAGGCTAGGGTTAGTGTTAGGGTTAGGGTTAGGGCTAGGGCTAGGGCTAGGGCTAGACTAGGGCTAGGGCTAAGGCAAGGGTTAGGGTTAGGTTTAGGGTTAGGGTTAGGCTTAGGGCTAGGGTTAGGGTTAGGGCTAGGGTTAGGGTTAGAGTTAGCGTTAGGGTTAGGGCTAGGGCTAGGGCTAGGGCTAGGGTTAGGTTAAGGGTTACTGTTAGGGCTAGGGCGAGGGTTAGGTTTAGGGCTAGGGTTAGGTTTAGTGTTTGTGTTAGGGTTAGGGCTAGGGTTAGGTCTAAGGTTAGGGTTAGGGTTAGGGCTAGGGCTAGGGCTAGGGCTATGGCTTGGGCTAGGGTTAGGGTTAGGGTTAGGTTTAGGGCTAGGTGTAGGGTTAGGGTTAGGGTTAGGATTAGGGCTAGGGCTAGGGTTAGACTAGGGCTAGGGCTAAGGCTAGGGTTAGTGTTAGGGTTAGGGTTAGGGCTATGGCTAGGGCTAGGTCTAGGGCTAGACTATGGCTAGGGCCAAGGCTAGGGTTAAGGTTAGGTTTAGGGTTAGGGTTAGGGCTAGGGCTAGGGCTAGGGTTAGGTTTAGGGTTAGGGTTAGGGTTAGGGCTAGGGTTAGGTTTAGGGCTAGTGTTAGGGTTAGGGTTAGGGCTAGGGTTAGGGTTAGGGCTAGGGTTAGGTCTAGGGTTAGGGTTAGGGTTCGGGCTAGGGCTAGGGCTAGACTAGGGCTAGGGCTAAGGCTAGGGTTAGGGTTAGTGTTAGGGTTAGGGTTATGGCTAGGGCTAGGGCTTGGGCTAGACTAGGGCTAGGGCTAAGGCTAGGGTTAGGGTTAGGGTTAGGGTTAGGGTTAGGGTTAGGGCTAGTGCTAGGGTTAGGGTTCAGGCTAGGCTTAGGGTTATTAGGGTTAGGTTTAGGGCTAGGTCTAGGGCTAGGGTTAGGTTAAGGGTTACTGTTAGGGCTAAGGCTAGGGTTAAGTTTAGGGCTAGGGTTAGGGTTAAGGTTAGTGTTAGTGCTAGGGTTAGGGCTAGGGTTAGGTCTAGGGTTAGGGTTAGGGTTTGGGCTATGGCTAGGGCTGGGGCTAAGGCTTGGGCTAGGGTTAGGGTTAGGGTTAGGGTTAGGGCTAGGAGTAAGGCTAGGGCTAGGGCTAGGTCTAGGGCTAGTGCTAGGGTTAGGGTTAGGGTTAGATTTAGGGCTAGGGCTAGGGTTAGGATTAGGGCTAGGGTTATTTTTAGGGTTAGGGTTAGGGTTAGGGCTAGGGCTAGGGCTAGGGCTAGGGTTAGGGGTAGGGCTAGGTTTAGGGCTAGGGCTAGGGCTAGGGCTAGGGCTAGGATTAGGGTTAGGGTTAGGGCTAGGGCTACGGCTAGGGCTAGTGCTAGGGTTAGGGTTAGGGGTAGTTTTAGGGCTAGGGCTAGGGTTAGGTTTAGGACTAGGGTTACTGTTAGGGTTAGGGTTAGGGCTAGGGCTAGGGCTAGGGTCATGTTTAGGGTTAGTGTTAGGGTTAGGGCTAGGGTTAGGGTTAGGGCTTGGTTTAGGGCTAGGGCTAGGGCTAGGGTTAGGGCTAGGGTTTAGGGTTAGGGTTAGGGTTAGGGCTAGGGTTAGGGCTAGGGTTAGGTCTAGGGTTAGGGTTAGGGTTAGGGCTAGGGCTAGGGCTAGGGCTAGGGCTAGGGCTAGGGCTGGATTAGGGTTAGGGTTAGGGTTAGGGCTAGGGCTAGGGCTAGGGCTAGGGTTAGGGTTAGGGTTTGGGCTAGGGCTAGGGCTAAGGCTAGGTCTAGGGCTAGGGCTAGGGCTAGACAAGGGCTTGGGCTATG
>OX463233.1:75083620-75086120 GCA_949820135.1 Sylvilagus floridanus | reverse complement strand
TTAGGGTTAGGGTTAGTGTTAGGGCTAGGGCTAGGGCTAGACTAGGGCTAGGGCTAAGGCTAGGGTTAGTGTTAGGGTTAGGGTTAGGGCTAGGGCTAGGGCTAGGGCTAGGGCTAGACTAGGGCTTGGGCTAAGGCTAGGGTTAGGGTTAGGGTTAGGATAAGGGTTAGGGTTAGGGCTAGGGCTAGGGTTAGGGGTAGGGCTAGGGTTAGGGTTAGAGTTAGGGTTAGGGTTAGAGTTAGGGTTAGGGTTAGGGCTAGGGCTAGGGCTAGGCCTAGGTTTAGGTTTAGGGTAATGGTTAGGGCTAGGTTTAGGTTTAGAGCTAGGGTTATGGTTAGGGTTAGGGCTAGTACTAGGATTAGGGTTAGGGCTAGGTTTAGGGTTAGGCTAGGGCTAGGGCTAGGGCTAGGGCTAGGGTTAGGGTTAGGGCTAGGTTTAAGACTACGTTTATGGCAAGGATTAAGATTAGGGTTAGGGGTAGGGCTTGGGCTAGGGCTATGGCTAGGGCTAGACTAGGGCTAGGGCTAAGGCTAGGTTTAGGGTTAGGCTTAGGGTTAGGGCTAGGGTTAGTGTTAGAGTTAGGGTTAGGTTTAGGGCTAGGGCTAGGGCTTGACTAGTGTTAGGATTAGGGTTAGGGTTAGAGCTACTGTTAGGGCTAGGGCTAGGTCTAGGGCTAGACTAGGACTAGGACTAGGCTAGGGTTAGGGTTAGGGTTAGGAATAGGGCTAGGGTTAGGGTAAGGTTAGGGCTAGGTTTACGGTTAGGGTTAGGGTTAGGGCTAGGTATAGTGTTAGCGCTAGGGTTAGGGCTAGGGTTAGGTTTAGGGTTAGTTCTAGGGCTAGGGCTAGGGTGAGGGTAAGGGTTAGGGTTAGGGCTAGGGCTAGGTCTAGGGCTAGGGCTGGGACTAGACAAGGGCTTGGGCTATGGCTAGGGTTAGGGTTAGCGTTAGGGCTAGGGCTAGGGTTAGTTTTAGGGCTAGGTATAGGGTTAGGGCTAGGGCTAGGCTAGGGCTAGGGCTAGGGATGGGGCTAGGGTTAGGGCTAGGCCTAGGGTTAGGGTTAGGGTTAGGGTTAGGGTTAGGACTAGGGCCAGGGCTAGGGTAGGGCTAGGGTAGGGCTAGGGTTAGGGTTAGGGTTAGGGCTAGGGCTAGGCCTAGGGTAGGGCTACGGTAGGGCTAGGGTTAGGGTTAGGGTTAGGGCTAGGTCTAGGGCTAGGGTTAGGGAAGGGTCAGTGCTAGGGCTAGGGTTAGGGTTAGGGTTAGGGCTAGTGCTAGGGCTTAGGGCTAGGGCTAGGGCTAGGTTTAGGGTTAGGGTTAGGGTAAGCCTAGGGCTAGGGCTAGGGCTAGGCTTAGGGTTAGGGTTAGGGTTAGGGTTAGGGCTAGGGCTAGGGCTAGGGCTAGGGTTAGGGTTAGGGTTAGGGTTAGGGCTAGGGTGAGGGTAGTGTTAGGGCTAGGGCTATGGCTAGGGCTAGGGCTAGGGCTAGGGTTAGGTTTGGGGCCGGGGCTAGGGCTAGGGCTAGGGCTAGGTTAGGTTTAGGGTTAGGGCTAGGGCTAGTGGTAGGGTTAGGTTTAGGGCTAGAGTTAGGGTTAGAGTTAGGGTGAGGGTTAGGGTTAGGGCTAGGGCTTGGGCTAGGTCTAGGGATAGGGTTAGGGTTAGGGTTAGGGCTAGGATGAGGGTTAGTGTTAGGGCTAGGGCTATGGCTAGGGCTAGGGCTAGGGCTAGGGTTAGGGTTGCGGCTGCGGCTGGGGCTAGGGCTAGGGCTAGGGTTAGGTTTAGGGTTAGGGCTAGGGCTAGGGCTAGGTCTAGGGATATGTCTAGGGTTAGGGTTCGTGTTAGGGTTAGGGCTAGGGTTAGGGCTACGGTTACGGCTAGGGCTAGGGTTAGGGTGAGGAATAGTGTTAGGGTTAGGGCTAGGGCTAGGTCTAGGGCAAGGGTTAGGGTTAGGTTTTGGGCTAGGGTTCGGGTTAGGTCTAGGGCTAGGGTTAGGGTTAGGGTTAGTGTTAGTGTTAGGGTAGGGTTAGGGCTAGGGCTAGGGCTAGGGCTAGGGCTAGGGTTAGGGTTAGGGTTAGGGCTAGGGTTAGGATTAGGGCTAGGGCTAGGGCTAAGGCTATGGTTAGGGTTAGGGCTAGGGCTAGGGCTAGGGCTAGGGCTAGGACTAGGGTTAGGGATAGGGTTAGGGCTAGGGCTAGGGCTAGGGCTAGTGCTAGTGTAAGGGTTAGGGTTAGTTTTAGGGCTAGGGCTAGGTTTAGGGTTAGGGCTAGGGTTAGGGTTAGGGTAATGGTTAGGGCTAGGGCTAGGGCTAGGGCTTGGGCTAGGGCTGGGGCTAAGGCTAGTGTTAGGGTTAGTGTTATGGCTAATGTTAGGGCTAGGGCTAGGTTTAGGTTATGGCTAGGGTTAGGTTTAGGGTTAGGGTTAGGGTTGGGGCTAGGGCTTGGGCTAGACTACGGTTAGGTTTAGGGCTAGGGCTAGGGCTAGGGCTAGACTAGGGCTAGGTCTAGGGC
>OX463233.1:75063620-75073620 GCA_949820135.1 Sylvilagus floridanus | reverse complement strand
GGCTAGGGCTAGGGCTAGGATTAGGGTTAGGGTTAGGGCTACGCTAGGGTTAGGGTTAGGGTTAGGGTTAGGGTTAGGGTTAGGATAAGGGTTAGGGTTAGGGCTAGGGCTAGGGTTAGGGTTAGTGTTATGGCTAATGTTAGGGCTAGGGCTAGGGTTAGGTTTATGGCTAGGGTTAGGGTTAGGGTTAGGGTTAGTGTTAGGGCTAGGGCTAGGGCTAGACTAGTGCTAGGGCTAAGGCTAGGGTTAGTGTTAGGGTTAGGGTTAGGGCTAGGGCTAGGGCTAGGGCTAGGGCTAGACTAGGGCTAGGGCTAAGGCTAGGGTTAGGGTAAGGGTTAGGATAAGGGTTAGGGTTAGGGCTAGGGCTAGGGTTAGGTTTAGGGCTAGCGTTAGGGTTAGAGTTAGGGTTAGGTTTAGGGCTAGGGCTAGGGCTAGGGCTAGGTTTAGGTTTAGGGTAATGGTTACGGCTAGGGCTAGGGTTAGGTTTAGGGCTAGGGTTTTGGTTAGGTTTAAGGTTAGGGTTAGTGCTAGGGTTAGGGTTAGGGCTAGGGTTAGGGCTAGGGTTAGGGTTAGGGTTAGGGTTAGGGTTAGGGCTAGGGGTAGGGCTAGGCCTTGGGCTGGGTCTAGGGCTAGACTAGGGCTAGGGCTAGGGCTAGGTTTAGGGTTAGGGTTAGGGCTAGTGCTAGGATTAGGGTTAGGCCTAGGGTTAGGGTTAGGCTAGGGCTAGGGCCAGGGCTAGGGCTAGGGCTAGGGCTAGGGCCAGGGCTAGGGTTAGGGTTAGGGCTAGGGTTAGGGTTAGGGTAAGGGTTAGGGTTAGGGCTAGGGCTAGGGTTATGGTTAGTGTTATGGCTAATGTTAGGGCTAGGGCTAGTGTTAGGTTTATGGCTAGGGTTAGGGTTAGGTTTAGGGTTAGTGTTAGGGCTAGGGCTAGGGCTAGACTAGGGCTAGAGCTAAGGCTAGGGTTAGTGTTAGGGTTAGGGTTAGGGCTAGGTCTAGGGCTAGGGCTAGACTAGGGCTAGGGCTAAGGCTATAGTTAGGGTAAGTGTTAGGATAAGGGTTAGGGTTAGGGCTATGGCTAGGGTTAGGGTTAGGGCTAGGGTTAGGGTTAGAGTTAGGGTTAGGTTTAGGGCTAGGGCTAGGGCTAGGTTTAGGTTTAGGGTAATGGTTACGGCTAGGGCTAGGGTTAGGTTTAGGGCTAGGGGTATGATTAGTTTGGGTTAGTGCTAGGTTTAGGGTTAGGATTAGGGTTAGGGCTAGGGTTAGGGTTAGGGTTAGGGTTAGGGCTAGGGGTAGGGCTAAGCCTTGGGCTGGGTCTAGGGCTAGACTAGGGCTAGGGCTAGGGCTAGGGTTAGGGTTAGGGTTAGGGTTAGGATTAGGGTTTGGGCTAGTGCTAGGGCTAGGGCTAGGGCTATGGCTAGGGTTAGGGTTAGGGTGAGGGTTAGCGCTTGGTTTAAGGCTACTTTTATGGCTAGGGTTAAGATTAGGGTTAGGGTTAGGGCTAGGGCTAGGGCTATGGCTAGGGCTAGACTAGGGCTAGGGTAGAGGCTAGGTTTAGGGTTAGGGTTAGGGTTAGGGCTAGGGTTAGTGTTAGAGTTAGGGTTAGGTTTAGGGCTAGGGCTAGGGCTAGGGCTTGGGCTAGTGTTAGGATTAGGGTTAGGGTTAGGGTTACTGTTAGGGCTAGGGCTAGGGCTAGGGCTAGACTAGGACTAGGGCTAGGCTAGGGTTAGGGTTAGGGTTAGGGTTAGGGCTAGGGCTAGGGTTAAGGTTAGGGCTAGGGTTAGTGTTAGGGTTAGGGTTAGGGTTAGGGGTAGGGCTAGGGATAGGGCTAGGGCTAGGTTTAGGGTTAGGTTTAGGGCTAGGGCTAGGGCTAGGGCTAGGGCTAGGGTTAGGGTTAGGGTTAGTTTTAGGGCTAGGGCTAGTGTTAAGGTTAGGTCTAGGGTTAGGTTTAGGGTTAGGGTTAGGGCTAAGGCTAGGGCTAGTTTTAGGTTTAGGGTTAGGGCTAGGGCTAGGGCTAGGGCTAGGTCCAGGGTTAGGGTTAGGGCTATGGCTAGTGTTAGGGTTAGGTTTAGGGTTAGGTCTAGGACTAGGGCTAGTGCTAGGGCTAGGGTTAGGGTTTAGGGTTAGGGCTAAATATAGGGTTAGGTTTAGGGGTAGGGCTAGGTCTAGGGTTTGGGTTAGCGTTAGGGTTAGGGCTAGGGTAAGGGCTAGGGCTAGGGCTAGGGTTAGGGTTAGGAATAGGGCTAGGGGTAGGGCTAGGGCTAGGGCTAGGGCTAGGGTAGGGCTAGGGTTAGGGTTAGGGTTATGGCTAGGGCTAGGGCTAGGGTTAGAGTAAGGGTTAGGGTAAGGGTTAGGGTTAGTGCTAGGGCTAGGGTTAGGGCTAGGGCTAGGGCTAGGGCTAGGGCTAGGGCTAGGGCTAGGTTTAGGCTTAGGTTTAGGGCAAGCCTAGGGCTAGGTCTTGGGCTAGGGTTAGGGTTAGGGTTAGGGATACGACTAGAGATAGGGTTAGTGTTAGGGTTAGGGTTAGGGCTAGGGTGAGGGTTAGTGTTAGGGCTAGGGCTATGGCTAGGGCTAGGGCTAGGGCTAGGTTTAGGGTTGCGGCTGGGGCTGGGGCTAGGGCTAGGGCTAGGGTTAGGTTTAGGGTTAGGGCTAGGGCTAGGTCTAGGGATAGGGTTAGGGCTAGAGTTAGGGTTAGATTTAGGGTGAGGGTTAGGGTTAGGGCTAGGGCAAAGGCTAGGTCTAGGGATAGGTCTAGGGTTAGGGTTAGTGTTAGGGTTAGGGCTAGGGTTAGGGCTACGGTTAGGGCTAGGGCTAGGGTTAGGGTGAGGAATAGTGTTAGGGTTAGGGCTAGGGCTAGGGCTAGGGTTAGGGTTAGTGTTAGGGCTAGGATTAGGGTTAGGTCTAGGGCTAGGGTTAGGTTTAGGGTTAGTGTTAGTGTTAGGTTAGGGTTAGGGCTAGGGCTAGGGCTAGGGCTAGGGCTAGGGTTAGGGTTAGGGTTAGGGCTAGGGTTAGGTTTAGGGCTAGGGCTAGGGCTAAGGCTATGGTTAGGGTTAGGGCTAGGGCTAGGGTTAGGGATAGGGTTAGGGTTAGGGTTAGGATAAGGGCTAGGGCTAGGGCTAGGACTAGGACTAGGGTTAGGGTTAGGGTTAGGGTTAGGGCTAGGGCTAGGGCTAGGGCTAGGTTTATGGTTAGGTTTAGGGTTAGGGCTAGGGCTAGGGCTAGGTTTAGGGCTAAGTTTAGGGTTAGGGCTAGGGTTAGGGTTAGGGTAGGGTTAGGGCTTGGCCTAGGGCTAGTGCTAGGGTTAGGGTTATGTTTAGGGTCAGGGTTAGGGCAAGGGATAGGGTTAGGGCTAGGGTTAGGGTTAGGGTTAGGGTTAGGTCTAGGGTTCGGGCTAGGGCTTGGGCTAGGGTTAGGGTTAGGGTTAGGGCTAGGGCTAGGGATAGGGCTAGGGCTAGGTTTAGGGTTAGGTCTAGGGCTAGGGCTAGGGCTAGGGTTGGGTTAGGGTTAGGGTTAGGGTTAGGGCTAGGGTTAGGGTTAGGGCTAGGGTTTGGGTTAGGGTTAGGGTTAGGGCTAGGGCTAGGGCTAGGGCTAGGGTTAGGGTTAGGGTTAGGGCTTGGGCTAGGGCTAGGGCTAGGGCTAGACAAGGGCTTGGGCTATGGCTAAGGTTAGGTTTAGGGTTAGGGCTAGGGCTAGGGTTAGTGTTAAGGGTAGGGATAGGGTTAGGGCTAGGGCTAGGCTAGGGCTAGGGCTAGTGCTAGGGTTAGGGTAAGGGCAAGGGTTAGGGTTAGGGCTAGGGCTAGGGCTAGGGCTAGGGTTAGGGTTAGGGTTAGGGCTAGGGTTAGGGTTAGGGCTAGGGCTAGGGTTAGGTTTAGGTCTAATATTAGGGTTTAGTTAATGCTAGGGTTAGGGTTAGGGCTAGGGTTAGGGCTAGGGTTAGGGTTAGGGTTAGGGCTAGGGCTAGGGCTAGGGCTTGGGCTAGGGATAGGGTTAGGGTTAGGGTTAGGGCTGCGGGTAGGGATAGGGCTAGGGCTAGGGCAAGACTAGATCTAGGGCTAGGGCTAGGGTTAGGGTTAGGGTTAGGGCTAGGGCTAGGGTTAGGGTTAGGGTTAGGGTTAGGGTTAGGGTTAGGATAAGGGTTAGGTTTAGGGCTAGGGCTAGGTTTAGGGTTAGTGTTATGGCTAATGCTAGGGCTAGGGCTAGGGTTAGGTTTATGGATAGGGTTAGGGTTAGGGTTAGGGTTAGTGTTAGGGCTAGGGCTAGGGCTAGATTAGGGCTAGGGCTAAGGCTAGGGTTAGTGTTAGAGTTAGGGTTAGGGCTAGGGCTAGGGCTAGGGCTAGGGCTAGACTAGGGCTAGGGCTAAGGCTAGGGTTAGGGTTAGGGTTAGGATAAGTGTTAGTGTTAGGGCTAGGGCTAGGGTTAGGGTTAGGGCTAGTGTTAGGGTTAGAGATAGGGTTAGGGTTAGGGCTAGGGCTAGGGCTAGGTTTAGGTTTAGGGTAATGGTTACGGCTAGGGCTAGGGTTAGGTTTAGGGTTATTTTTATGGCTAGGGTTAGGGCTAGGGCTAGGGTTAGGGTTAGGGTTAGGGTTAGGGTTAGGGCTAGGGGTAGGGCTAGGCCTTTGGCTGGGGCTAGGGCTCGACTAGGGCTAGGGCTAGTGCTAGGGCTAGGGCCAGGGCTAGTGTTAGGGTTAGGGCTAGGGTTAGGGTTAGGGTTAGTGCTAAGGCTAAGGTTAAGGTTAGGGTTAGGATTTGGGATAGTGCTAGGGCTAGGGCTACGTCTATGGCTAGGGTTAGGGTTAGGGTTAGGGCTAGGTTTAAGGCTACGTTTATGGCTAGGGTTAAGATTAGGGTTAGGGTTAGGGCTAGGGCTAGGGCTATGGCTAGGGCTAGACTAGGGCTAGGGCTAAGGCTAGGTTTAGGGTAAGGGTTAGGGTTAGGGCTAGGGTTAGTGTTAGAGTTAGGGTTAGGTTTAGGGCTAGTGCTAGGGCTAGGGCTTGGGCTAGTGTTAGGATTAGGGTGAGGGTTAGGGCTACTGTTAGGGCTAGGGCTAGGGCTAGGGCTAGACTAGGACTAGGGCTAGGCTAGGGTTAGGGTTAGGGTTAGGGCTAGGGCTAGGGTTAAGGTTAGGGCTAGGGTTAGGGTTAGGGTTAGGGCTAGGGTTAGGGTTAGAGCTAGAGTTAGGGTTAGGGTTAAGGTTAGGGTTAGGGCTAGGGCTAGGGCTAGGGCTAGGATTAGGGCTAGGGCTAGGGCTAGGGCTAGGGCTAGACAAGGGCTTGGGCTATGGCTAGGGTTAGGGTTAGGGTTAGGGCTAGGGCTCGGGTTAGTGTTAATGCTAGGGATAGGGTTAGGGCTAGGGTTAGGCTAGGGCTAGGGCTAGGGCTAGGGTTAGGGTTAGGGTTAGGGCTAGGGTTAGGGTTAGGTTTTGGCTTAGGTCTAGGGCTAGGGCTCGGGTTAGGGTTAGGTTTAGTGTTAGTGCTGGGGCTAGGGTAAGGGTTAGGTTTAGTGCTACGACTAGGGCTAGGGCTAGGGCTAGGGCTAGGGTTAGGTTTAGGGTTAGGGCTAGTTCTAGGGCTTGGGCTAGGGCTAGGTTTAGGGTTAGGGTTAGGGTTAGGATTAGGGCTAGGGCTAGGGTTAGGACTAGGACTAGGGTTAGGGTTAGGGTTAGGATTAGTGTTAGGGCTAGGGCTAGGGCTAGGGCTAGGGCTAGGTTTAGGGTTAGGGTTAGGGCTAGGGCTAGGGCTAGGTTTAGGTCTAGGTTTAGGTTTAGGGCTAGGGTTAGGGTTAGGGTAGGGTAAGGGCTAGGGCTAGGGCTAGGGCTAGGGCTAGGTTTAGGTTTAGGTTTAGGGCTAGGGCTAGGACAAGGGCTAGGTTTAGGGTTTGGTTTAGGGTTAGGGCTAGGGCTAGGGCTAGGTTTAGGGCTAGGTTTAGGGTTAGGATTAGGGTTAGGTTTAGGGTAGGTTTAGGGCTAGGGCTAGGGCTAGGGCTAGGGCTAGGGTTAGTGTTAGGGCTAGGGTTAAGGCTATGTTTATGGCTAGGGTTAGGGTTAGTGTTAGGGTTAGGGTTAGGGCTAGGGCTAGGGCTAGGCCTAGGGCTAGACTAGGGCTAGGGCTAAGGCTAGGTTTAGGGTTAGGGTTAGGTAGGGTAAGGGCTAGAGCTAGTTTTAGGATTAGGGCTAGGCTTAGTGTTAGAGTTAGGGTTAGGGTTATGGCAAGGGCTAGGGCTACGGCTTGGGCTAGTGTTAGGGCTAGGGCTAGGGCTAGGGCTAGGGCTAGGGCCAGGCTAGGGTTGGGGTTAGGGTTAGGGTTAGGGCTAGCGCTAGGTTTAGGGTTAGGGCTATGGTTAGGGTTAGGGTTAGGGTTAGGGCTAGGGCTAGGGTTACGGCTAGGGTTAGGGTTAGGTTTAGAGTTAGGGTTAGGGTTAGGGCTAGGGCTAGGGTTAGGCTAGGGCTAGGGCTAGGGCTAGGGGTAGGGCTAGGCCTTGGGCTGGGGCTAGGGCAAGACTAGGGCTAGGGCTAGGGCTAGGGTTAGGGTTAGGGTTAGGGCTAGTGCTAGGATTAGTTTTAGGGCTAGGATTAGGGTTAGGCTAGGGCTAGGGCTAGGGCTAGGGCTTGGGATAGGGCTAGGGCTAGGGCTAGGGCTAGGGCTAGGGCTAGGGTTAGGGTTAGGGCTAGAGTTAGGGTTAGGGTTAGGGTTAGTGCTAGGGCTAGGGTTAGGGTTAGTGTTAGGGTTAGGATTAGGGTTTGGGCTAGTGCTAGGGCTAGGGCTAGGGCTAGGGCTAGGGTTAGGGTTAGGGTGAGGGTTAGGGCTAGGTTTAAGGCTACGTTTATGGCTAGGGTTAAGATTAGGGTTATTGTTAGGGCTAGGGCTAGGGCTATGGCTAGGGCTTGACTAGGGCTAGGGCTAAGGCTAGGTTTAGGGTTAGGGTTAGGGTTAGGGCTAGGGTTAGTGTTAGAGTTAGGGTTAGGTTTAGGGCTAGGGCTAGGGCTAGGGCTTGGGCTAGTGTTAGGATTAGGGTTAGGGTTAGGGCTACTGTTAGGGCTAGGGCTAGGGCTAGGAGTAGACTAGGACTAGGGCTAGGCTAGGGTTAGGTTTAGGGTTAGGGTTAGGGTTAGGGCTAGGGTTAAGTTTAGGGCTAGGGTTAGGGTTAGGGTTAGGGTTAGGGCTAGGGTTAGGGTTAGGCCTAGGGATAGTGTTAGGGCTAGGGCTAGGGTAGGTCAAGGGCTAGGGCTAGGTTTAGTGTTAGAGTTAGGGTTAGGTTTAGGGCTAGGGCTAGGGCTAGGGCTTGGGCTAGTGTTAGGATTAGGGTTAGGGTTAGGGCTGCTGTTAGGGCTAGGGCTAGGGCTAGGGCTAGTCTAGGACTAGGGCTAGGCTAGGGTTAGGGTTAGGGTTAGGGTTAGGGCTAGGGCTAGGGTTAAGGTTAGGGCTAGGATTAGGGTTAGGGTTGGGGTTAGGGCTAGGGTTAGGGTTAGGGCTAGGGTTAGGTTTAGGGTTAGGGCTAGGGCTAGGGCTAGGGCTAGGGCTAGACAAGGGCTTGGGCTATGGCTAGGGTTAGGGTTAGGGTTAGGGCTAGGGCTAGGGTTAGTGTTAAGGCTAGGGATAGGGTTAGGGCTAGGGCTAGGTTAGGGCTAGGGCTAGGGCTAGGGTTAGCGTTAGCGCTAGGGTTAGGGTTAGGGCTAGGGCTAGGGCTAGGGCTAGGGCTATGGTTAGGTTTAGAGTTAGGTCTAGGGCTAGGGCTCGGGTTAGGGTTAGGTTTAGTGTTAGTGCTGGGGCTAGGGTAAGGGCTAGGGTGAGGGTTAGGGTTAATGCTACGACTAGGGCTAGGGCTAGGGCTAGGGTTAGGTTTAGGTTTAGGGCTAGTGCTAGGGCTTGGGCTAGGGCTAGGTTTAGGGTTAGGGTTAGGGTTAGGATTAGGGCTAGGGCTAGGACTAGGACTAGGGTTAGGGTTAGGATTAGGATTAGGGTTAGGGCTAGGGCTAGGGCTAGTGCTAGGGCTAGGTTTAGGGTTAGGGTTAGGGCTAGTGCTAGGATTAGGGTTAGGCCTAGGGTTAGGGTTAGGCTAGGGCTAGGGCCAGGGCTAGGGCTAGGGCTAGGGCTAGGGCCAGGGCTAGGGTTAGGGTTAGGGCTAGGGTTAGGGTTAGGTTAAGGGTTAGGGTTAGGGCTAGGGCTAGGGTTATGGTTAGTGTTATGGCTAATGTTAGGGCTAGGGCTAGTGTTAGGTTTATGGCTAGGGTTAGGGTTAGGTTTAGGGTTAGTGTTAGGGCTAGGGCTAGGGCTAGGGCTAGACTAGGGCTAGAGCTAAGGCTAGGGTTAGTGTTAGGGTTAGGGTTAGGGCTAGGTCTAGGGCTAGGGCTAGACTAGGGCTAGGGCTAAGGCTATAGTTAGGGTAAGTGTTAGGATAAGGGTTAGGGTTAGGGCTATGGCTAGGGTTAGGGTTAGGGCTAGGGTTAGGGTTAGAGTTAGGGTTAGGTTTAGGGCTAGGGCTAGGGCTAGGTTTAGGTTTAGGGTAATGGTTACGGCTAGGGCTAGGGTTAGGTTTAGGGCTAGGGTTATGGTTAGTTTGGGTTAGTGCTAGGTTTAGGGTTAGGATTAGGGTTAGGGCTAGGGTTAGGGTTAGGGTTAGGGTTAGGGCTAGGGGTAGGGCTAAGCCTTGGGCTGGGTCTAGGGCTAGACTAGGGCTAGGGCTAGGGCTAGGGTTAGGGTTAGGGTTAGGGTTAGGATTAGGGTTTGGGCTAGTGCTAGGGCTAGGGCTAGGGCTATGGCTAGGGTTAGGGTTAGGGTGAGGGTTAGCGCTTGGTTTAAGGCTACTTTTATGGCTAGGGTTAAGATTAGGGTTAGGGTTAGGGCTAGGGCTAGGGCTATGGCTAGGGCTAGACTAGGGCTAGGGTAGAGGCTAGGTTTAGGGTTAGGGTTAGGGTTAGGGCTAGGGTTAGTGTTAGAGTTAGGGTTAGGTTTAGGGCTAGGGCTAGGGCTAGGGCTTGGGCTAGTGTTAGGATTAGGGTTAGGGTTACTGTTAGGGCTAGGGCTAGGGCTAGGGCTAGACTAGGACTAGGGCTAGGCTAGGGTTAGGGTTAGGGTTAGGGTTAGGGCTAGGGCTAGGGTTAAGGTTAGGGCTAGGGTTAGTGTTAGGGTTAGGGTTAGGGTTAGGGGTAGGTCTAGGGATAGGGCTAGGGCTAGGTTTAGGGTTAGGTTTAGGGCTAGGGCTAGGGCTAGGGCTAGGGCTAGGGTTAGGGTTAGGGTTAGTTTTAGGGCTAGGGCTAGTGTTAAGGTTAGGTCTAGGGTTAGGTTTAGGGTTAGGGTTAGGGCTAAGGCTAGGGCTAGTTTTAGGTTTAGGGTTAGGGCTAGGGCTAGGGCTAGGGCTAGGTCCAGGGTTAGGGTTAGGGCTATGGCTAGTGTTAGGGTTAGGTTTAGGGTTAGGTCTAGGACTAGGGCTAGTGCTAGGGCTAGGGTTAGGGTTTAGGGTTAGGGCTAAATATAGGGTTAGGTTTAGGGGTAGGGCTAGGGCTAGGGTTTGGGTTAGCGTTAGGGTTAGGGCTAGGGTAAGGGCTAGGGCTAGGGCTAGGGTTAGGGTTAGGAATAGGGCTAGGGGTAGGGCTAGGGCTAGGGCTAGTGCTAGGGTAGGGCTAGGGTTAGGGTTAGGGTTATGGCTAGGGCTAGGGCTAGGGTTAGAGTAAGGGTTAGGGTAAGGGTTAGGGTTAGTGCTAGGGCTAGGGTTAGGGCTAGGGCTAGGGCTAGGGCTAGGGCTAGGGCTAGGGCTAGGTTTAGGCTTAGGTTTAGGGCAAGCCTAGGGCTAGGTCTTGGGCTAGGGTTAGGGTTAGGGTTAGGGATACGACTAGAGATAGGGTTAGTGTTAGGGTTAGGGTTAGGGCTAGGGTGAGGGTTAGTGTTAGGGCTAGGGCTATGGCTAGGGCTAGGGCTAGGGCTAGGTTTAGGGTTGCGGCTGGGGCTGGGGCTAGGGCTAGGGCTAGGGTTAGGTTTAGGGTTAGGGCTAGGTCTAGGGATAGGGTTAG
>OX463233.1:75028620-75036120 GCA_949820135.1 Sylvilagus floridanus | reverse complement strand
CTAGGGCTAGAGCTAGGTTTAGGGTTAGGGCTAGGGTTAGTGTTAGAGTTAGGGTTAGGGTTAGGGCTAGGGCTAGGGCTAGCGTTAAGTTTAGGGCTAGGTTTAGGGTTATGGTTAGGGTTAGGGTTAGCGCTAGGGTTTGGGCTAGGGTTAGGGTAAGGGTTAGGGCTAGGGCTAGGGCTAGGGCTTGGGCTAATGCTAGGGTTAGGGTTAGGGTTAGGGCTAGGTCTAGGGGTAGGGCTTGGGCTAGGGCTAGGGCTACGGCTAGGGCTAGATTAGGGCTAGGGCTAGGGCTAGGGTTAGGGTTAGTGTTAGGACTAGGTTTAGGGTTAGGGTTAGTGCTAGGGCTAGGGTTAGGGTTAGGGTTAGGGTTAGGATTAGGGTTAGGGCTAGGGCTAGGGCTAGGGCTAGGGCTAGGGCTAGGGCTAGGGTTAGTGTTAGGGCTAGGGCTACGGCTATGGCTAGGGCTAGGGTTAGGGTTAGGGTTAGGGTTAGGATTAGGGCTAAGGCTAGGGCTAGGGTTATGGTTAGGTTTAGTGTTAGGGCTAGGGCTAGTGCTAGGGCTAGGTCTAGTGTTAGGGTTAGGGTTAGGGTTAGGGCTAGGGCTAGGGTTATGGTTATGGTTAGGGTTAGGGCTAGGGCTAGGGCTAGGGCTAGGGTTAGGGTTAGGGCTAGGGTTAAGGCTACGTTTATGGCTAGGGATAGGGTTAGGTTTAGGGTTAGGTTTAGGGCTTGGGCTAGGGCTAGGGCTAGACTAGGGCTGGGGCTAAGGCTAAGTTTAGGGTTAGGGTTAGGGTTAGGATAACGGCTAGAGCTAAGTTTAGGGTTAGGGCTAGGTTTAGTGTTAGAGTTAGGGTTAGGGTTAGGGCTAGGGCTAGGGCTAGGGTTAAGTTTAGGGCTAGGGTTCGGGTTATGGTTAGGGTTAGGGCTAGGGTTAGGGCTAGGGCTAGGTTTAGGGTTAGGGCTAGGGTTAAAGCTACGTTTATGGCTAGGGCTAGGGTTAGGGTTAGGGTTAGGGTTAGGGCTAGGGCTAGGGCTAGGGCTAGGGCTGGACTAGGGCTAGGGCTAAGGCTAGGTTTAGGGTTAGGGTTAGTGTTAGGGTAAGGGCTAGAGCTAGGTTTAGTGTTAGGGCTAGGGTTAGTGTTAGAGTTAGGGTTAGGGTTAGGGCCAGGTCTAGGGCTAGGGCTAGTGCTAGGGTTAGGGTTAGAGTTAGTTTTAGGGCTACTGTTAGGGCTCGGGATAGGGCTAGGACTAGACTACGACAAGGGCTAGGCTAGGGTTAGGTTTAGGGTTAGGGTTAGGGCTAGGGCTAGGGTTAGGGTTAGGGCTAGGGTTAGGGTTAGGGTTAGGGTTAGGGCTAGGGTTGTGGCTAGGGCTAGGGTTATGGTTAGGTCAAGGGCTAGGGCTAGGGCTAGGGTTAGGGTTAGGGTTAGGGTTAGGGCTAGGGCTAGGGCTAGGGCTAGGGCTAGACTAGGGCTTGGGCTACAGCTAGGGTTAGGGTTAGGGTTAGGGTTAGGGCTAGGGCTAGGGTTAGTGTTAGGGGTAGGGATAGGGTTAGGGCAAGGGCTAGGGCTAGGGCTAGGGCTAGGGCTAGGGTTAGGTCTAGGGTTAGGGTTAGGGCTAGGGCTAGTGCTAGGGCTAAATTTGGGTTAGGGCTAGGGCTAGGGCTAGGGCTAGGGCTAGGGCTAGGGTTAGGTTAGGGTTAGGGTTAGTTTTAGGGCTAGGGCTAGGGTTATGGTTAGGGCTAGTGTTAGGGTTAGGGTTAGGGTTAGGGCTATGGCTAGGGCTAGGGCTAGGTTTAGGTTTAGTGTTAGGGTTAGGGCTAGGGCTAGGGCTAGGGCTAGGTCTAGGGTTAGGGTTAGGGTTAGGGCTAGGGCTAGGGTTAGGGTTAGGGTTAGGGTTAGGGTTAGGTTTAGGGATAGGGCTAGGGCTAGTGCTATGGTTAGGGTTAGGTTTAGGGCTAGGGTTAGGGTTAGTGTTATGGCTAGTGCTAGGGTTAGGGTTATGATTACTCTTAGGGTTAGGGCTAAGGCTAGGGCTAGGCCTAGGGTTAGGTTTAGGGTTAGTGTTAGGGTTAGGGCTAGGGTTAGTTTTAGGGCTAGGGCTAGGGTTAGGTTTAGGCTTAGGGTTAGGATTAGGGTTAGGGCTAGGGCTAGGGCTAGGGCTATGGTTAGTGTTAGGGCTAGGGCTACGGCTATGGCTAGGGCTAGGGTTAGGGTTAGGGTTAAGGCTAGGGCTAGGGCTAGCGCTAGGGCTAGGGCTAGGTCTAGGGGTAGTGTTAGGGTTAGGGTTAGGGTTAGATTTAGTACTAGGACTAGTGTTAGGGTTAGGGCTAGGTTTAGGCTTAGGGTTAGGGTTAGGGTTAGGGCTAAGGCTAGGGCTAGGGTTATGGTTAGGGTTAGTGTTAGGGCTAGGGCTAGTGCTAGGGCTATGTCTAGGGTTAGGGTTAGGGTTAGGGTTAGGGCTAGGGCTTGGGTTAGGGTTAGGGTTAGGGTTAGGGCTAGGGCTAGGGCTAGGGTTAGGGTTAGGGCTAGGGTTAAGGCTACGTTTATGGCTAGGGATAGGGTTAGGGTTAGGGTTAGTGCTAGGGCTAGGGTTAGGGTTAGGGTTAGGGTTAGGATTAGGGTTCGGGCTAGGGCTAGGGCTAGGGCTAGGGCTAGGGCTAGGGCTAGGGTTAGTGTTAGGGCTAGGGCTACGGCTATGGCTAGGGCTAGGGTTAGGGTTAGGGTTAAGGCTAGGTCTAGGGCTAGGGCTAGGGCTAGGGCTAGGGTTAGGGTTAGGGTTAGTTTTTGGGCTAGGGCTAGTGTTAGGGTTAGGGCTAGGTTTAGGCTTAGGGTTAGGGTTAGGGTTAGGGCTAAGGCTAGGGCTAGGGTTATGGTTAGGCTTAGTGTTAGGGCTAGGGCTAGTGCTAGGGCTAGGTCTAGTGTTAGGGTTAGGGTTAGGGTTAGGGCTAGGGCTAGGGTTAGGGTTAGGGTTAGGGTTAGGGTTAGGGCTAGGGCTAGGGCTAGGGCTAGGGTTAGGGTTAGGGCTATGGTTAAGGCTCCGTTTATGGCTAGGGATAGCGTTAGGGTTAGGGTTAGGGTTAGGGCTTGGGCTAGGGCTAGGGCTAGACTAGGGCTGGGGCTAAGGCTAAGTTTAGGGTTAGGGTTAGGGTTAGGGTAACGGCTAGAGCTAGGTTTAGGGTTAGGGCTAGGGTTAGTGTTAGAGTTAGGGTTAGGGTTAGGGCTAGGGCTAGGGCTAGGGTTAAGTTTAGGGCTAGGGTTCGGGTTATGGTTAGGGTTAGGGCTAGGGTTAGGGCTAGGGCTAGGTTTAGGGTTAGGGCTAGGTTTAAAGCTACGTTTATGGCTAGGTCTAGGGTTAGGGTTAGGGTTAGGGTTAGGGTTAGGATTAGGGCTAGGGCTAGGGCTAGACTAGGGCTAGGGGTAAGGCTAGGGTTAGTGTTAGTGTTAGGGTTAGTGTTAGGGCTAGGGCTAGGGCTAGGGCTAGGGCTAGACTAGGGCTAGGGCTAAGGCTAGAGTTAGGGTTAGCGTTTGGGTTAGGGTTAGGACTAGGGCTAGGGTTAGGTTTATGGCTAGATTAGAGTTAGAGTTAGGTTTAGAATTAGGGCTAGGTCTAGGGCTAGTGTTAGGTTTAGTGTTAGGGTTAGGGCTAGGGCTAGGGTTAAGTTTAGGGCTAGGGTTAGGGTTATGGTTAGGGTTAGGCCTAGGGTTAGGGTTAGGGCTAGGGTTAGGGCTAGGGTTTGGGTTAGGGTTAGGGCTAGGGCTAGGGCAAGGGCTTGGGCTATGGTTAGGGTTAGGGTAGGGTTAGGGTTAGGGCTCTGGCTAGGGCTAGGGCTAGGGCCAGGGTTAGGGTCAGGTTTAGGGCTCGGGCTAGGGCTAGGGCTAGGGCTAGGGCTAGGGCTAGGGCTTGGTCTAGGTTTAGGGCTAGGTTTAGGATTATGGTTAGGGCTAGGGCTAGGGCTAGGGCTACGGCAAGATTAGGGCTAGGGCTAGGGCTAGGGTTAGGGTTAGTGTTAGGGCTAGGTTTAGGGTTAGGGTTAGTGCTAGGGCTAGGGTTAGGGTTAGGGTTAGGGTTAGGATTAGGGTTAGGGCTAGGGCTAGGCCTAGGGCTAGGTCTAGGGCTAGGGTTAGTGTTAGGGCTAGGGCTACGGCTATTGCTAGGGCTAGGGTTAGGGTTAGGATTGAGGCAAGGGCTAGGGCTAGGGCTAGGGCTAGGGCTAGGGCTAGGTCTAGGAGTAGTGTTAGGGTTAGGGTTCGGGTTAGATTTAGTGCTAGGGCTAGTGTTAGGGTTAGGGCAAGGTTTAGGCTTAGGGTTAGGGTTAGGGTTAGGGCTAAGGCTAGGGCTAGGGTTATGGTTAGGGTTAGTGTTAGGGCTAGGGCTAGTGCTAGGGCTAGGTCTAGGGTTAGGGTTAGGGTTAGGGTTAGGGCTAGGGCTAGGGTTAGGTTTAGGGTTAGGGTTAGGGCTAGGGCTAGGGATAGGGTTAGGGTTAGGGTTAGGGTTAGGGGTAGGGTTAGGGTTAGGGCTAGGGTTAAGGCTACGTGTATGGCTAGGGATAGGGTTAGGGTTAGGGTTAGGGTTAGGGCTAGGGCTAGGGCTAGGGCTAGGGCTAGACTAGGGCTAGGGCTAAGGCTAAGTTTAGGGTTAGGGTTAGGGTTAGGGTTAGGGTAACGGCTAGAGCTAGGTTTAGGGTTAGGGCTAGGGTTAGTGTTAGAGTTAGGGTTAGGGTTAGGGCTAGGGCTAGGACTAGCGTTAAGTTTAGGGCTAGGTTTAGGGTTATGGTTAGGGTTAGGGCTAGGGTTAGGGTTAGCGCTAGGGTTAGGGCTAGGGTTAGGGTAAGGTTTAGGGCTAGGGCTAGGGCTAGGGCTTGGGCTAGGGTTAGGGTTAGGGCTAGGGCTAGGGCTAGGGGTAGGGCTTGGGCTAGGGCTAGGGCTACGGCTAGGGCTAGATTAGGGCTAGGGCTAGGGCTAGGGTTAGGGTTAGTGTTAGGGCTAGGTGTAGGGTTAGGGTTAGTGCTAGGGCTAGGGTTAGGGTTAGGGTTAGGGTTAGGATTAGGGTTAGGGCTAGGGCTAGGGCTAGGGCTAGGGCTAGGGCTAATGTTAGTGTTAGGGCTAGGGATTCGGCTATGGCTAGGGCTAGGGTTAGGGTTAGGGTTAAGGCTAGGGCTAGGGCTAGGGCTAGGGCTAGGGCTAGGGTTAGGGTTAGGGTTAGTTTTTGGGCTAGGGCTAGTGTTAGGGTTAGGGCTAGGTTTAGGGTTATGGTTAGGGTTAGGGTTAGGGCTAAGGCTAGGGCTAGGGTTATGGTTAGGGTTAGTGTTAGGGCTAGGGCTAGTGCTAGGGCTAGGTCTAGTGTTAGGGTTAGGGTTAGGGTTAGGGCTAGGGCTAGGGTTAGGGTTAGGGTTAGGGTTAGGTCTAGGGCCAAGGCTAGGGCTAGGGTTAGGGTTAGGGCTATGGTTAAGGCTACGTTTATGGCTAGGGATAGGGTTAGGGTTAGTGTTAGGGTTAGGGCTTGGGCTAGGGCTAGGGCTAGACTAGGGCTGGGGCTAAGGCTAAGTTTAGGGTTAGGGTTAGGGTTAGGGTAACGGCTAGAGCTAGGTTTAGGGTTAGGGCTAGGGTTAGTGTTAGGGTTAGGGTTAGGGTTAGGGTTAGGGTTAGGGCTAGGGCTAGGGCTAGGGTTAAGTTTAGGGCTAGGGTTCGGGTTATGGTTAGTTTTAGGGCTAGGGTTAGGTTTAGGGCAAGGGGTAGGGCTTGAGCTAGGGCTAGGGCTAGGGCTAGGACTAGACTAGGGCTAGGGCTAGGGCTAGGGTTAGGGTTAGTGTTAGGGCTAGGGTTAGGGTTAGGGCTAGGGCTAGGGCTAGGGGTAGGGCTTGGGCTAGGGCAAGGGCTACGGCTAGGGCTAGATTAGGGCTAGGGCTATGGCTAGGGTTAGGGTTAGTGTTAGAGCTAGGTGTAGGGTTAGGGTTAGTGC
Organism: Sylvilagus floridanus; assembly: GCA_949820135.1. Lineage (NCBI taxonomy): Eukaryota > Metazoa > Chordata > Mammalia > Lagomorpha > Leporidae > Sylvilagus > Sylvilagus floridanus. The sequence goes on along the minus strand of OX463233.1, from coordinate 75,030,156 downwards.
TAGGGCTAGGGTTAGGGTTAGGGTTAGGATTAGGGTTAGGGCTAGGGCTAGGGCTAGGGCTAGGGCTAATGTTAGTGTTAGGGCTAGGGATTCGGCTATGGCTAGGGCTAGGGTTAGGGTTAGGGTTAAGGCTAGGGCTAGGGCTAGGGCTAGGGCTAGGGCTAGGGTTAGGTTTAGGGTTATTTTTTGGGCTAGGGCTAGTGTTAGGGTTAGGGCTAGGTTTAGGGTTAGGGTTAGGGTTAGGGTTAGGGCTAAGGCTAGGGCTAGGGTTATGGTTAGGGTTAGTGTTAGGGCTAGGGCTAGTGCTAGGGCTAGGTCTAGTGTTAGGGTTAGGGTTAGGGTTAGGGATAGGGCTAGGGTTAGGGTTAGGGTTAGGGTTAGGGCTAGGGCCAGGGCTAGGGCTAGGGTTAGGGTTAGGGCTATGGTTAAGGCTACGTTTATGGCTAGGGATAGGGTTAGGGTTAGTGTTAGGGTTAGGGCTTGGGCTAGGGCTAGGGCTAGACTAGGGCTGGGGCTAAGGCTAAGTTTAGGGTTAGGGTTAGGGTTAGGGTAACGGCTAGAGCTAGGTTTAGGGTTAGGGCTAGGGTTAGTGTTAGGGTTAGGGTTAGGGTTAGGGTTAGGGTTAGGGCTAGGGCTAGGGTTAAGTTTAGGGCTAGGGTTCGGGTTATGGTTAGGGTTAGGGCTAGGGTTAGGGTTAGGGCAAGGGGTAGGGCTTGGGCTAGGGCTAGGGCTAGGGCTAGGACTAGACTAGGGCTAGGGCTAGGGCTAGGGTTAGGGTTAGTGTTAGGGCTAGGGTTAGGTTTAGGGTTAGTGCTAGGGCTAGGGTTAGGGTTAGGGTTAGGATTAGGGTTAGGGCTAGGGCTAGGGCTAGGGCTAGGGCTAGGGCTAGTGCTAGGGTTAGTGTAGGGTTAGGGCTAGGGTTAGGACTACATTTATGGCTAGGGTTAGGGTTAGGGTTAGGGCTAGGGCAAGGGCTAGGGCTAGGGCTAGACTAGGGCTAGGGCTAAGGCTAGATTTGGGGTTAGGGTTAGGGTTAGGGCTATGGCTTCGGTTAGGGTTAGGTCTAGGTTTAGGGTTAGGGTTAGGGTTAGGGCTAGGGCTAGGGCTAGGTCTTGTGCTAGGGTTAGGATTAGGGTTAGGGTTAGGGCAAGAGCTAGGGCTAGGGCTAGACTAGGACTGGGGCTAGGCTAGGTTTAGGGTTAGGGTTAGGGTTAGGATTAGTGCTAGGGCTAGGGTTAGTTTTAGGGCTAGGGTTAGGGTTAGGGTTAGGGAGAGGGCTAGGGTTAGGGTTAGGGCTAGGGTTAGGGCTGGGGTTAGGGTTAGGACTGGGGCTAAGGTTAGGGCTAGGGTTAGGTTACGGTTAGGGTTAGGGGTTGGGCTAGGGCTAGGGCTAGGGCTAGACTAGGGCTAGGGCTAGGGCTAGGGCTAGGCTTAGGGTTAGGGTTAGGTTAGGGCTAGGGTTAGGGTTAGTGTTAGGGCTAGGGTTAGGGTTAGGGCTAGGGCTAGGGCTAGGGCTAGGGCTAGGGTTAGGGTTAT
>OX463233.1:75016120-75023620 GCA_949820135.1 Sylvilagus floridanus | reverse complement strand
AGGGTTAGGGTAACGACTAGAGCTATGTTTAGGGTTAGGGCTAGGGTTAGTGTTAGAGTTAGGGTTAGGGTTAGGGCTAGGGCTAGGGCTAGCGTTAAGTTTAGGGCTAAGTTTAGGGTTATGGTTAGGGTTTGGGCTAGGGTTAGGTTTAGCGCTAGGGTTAGGGCTAGGGTTAGGGTAAGGGTTAGGGCTAGGGCTAGGGCTATGGCTATGGCTAGGGTTAGGGTTAGGGTTAGGGTTAGGGCTAGGGCTAGGGGTAGGGCTTGGGCTAGGGCTAGGGCCACGGCTAGGGCTAGATTAGGGCTAGGGCTAGGGCTAGGGTTAGGGTTAGTGTTAGGGCTAGGTTTAGGGTTAGGGTTAGTGCTAGGGCTAGGGTTAGGGTTAGGGTTAGGGTTAGGGTTAGGATTAGGGTTAGGGCTAGGGCTAGGGCTAGGGCTAGGGTTAGTGTTAGGGCTAGGGCTACGGCTATTGCTAGGGCTAGGGTTAGGGTTAGGTTTAAGGCTAGGGCTAGGGCTAGGGCTAGGGCTAGGGCTAGGTCTAGGGGTAGTGTTAGGGTTAGGGTTAGGGTTAGATTTAGTGCTAGGTCTAGTGTTAGGGTTAGGGCTAGGTTTAGGTTTAGGGTTATGGTTAGGGTTAGGGTTAGGGCTAAGGCTAGGGCTAGGGTTATGGTTAGGGTTAGTGTTAGGGCTAGGGCTTGTGCTAGGTCTAGGTCTAGGGTTAGGGTTAGGGCTAGGGCTAGGGTTAGGGTTAGGGTTAGGGTTAGGGCTAGGGCTAGGGCTAGGGTAGGGTTAGGGCTAGGGTTAAGGCTACGTTTATGGCTAGGGATAGGGTTAGGGTTAGGGTTAGGGTTAGGGCTAGGGCTAGGGCTAGGGCTAGGGCTAGACTATTGCTAGGGCTAAGGCTAAGTTTAGGGTTAGGGTTAGGGTTAGGGTAACGGCTAGAGCTAGGTTTAGGGTTAGGGCTAGGGTTAGTGTTAGAGTTAGGGTTAGGGTTAGGGCTAGGGCTAGGGCTAGCGTTAAGTTTAGGGCTAGGTTTAGGGTTATGGTTAGGGTTAGGGCTAGGGTTAGGGTTAGCGCTAGGGTTAGGGCTAGGGTTAGGGTAAGGTTTAGGGCTAGGGCTAGGGCTAGGGCTAGGGCTTGGGCTAGGGTTAGGGTTAGGGTTAGGGCTAGGGCTAGGGGTAGGGCTTGGGCTAGGGCTAGGGCTACGGCTAGGGCTAGATTAGGGCTAGGGCTAGGGCTAGGGTTAGGGTTAGTGTTAGGGCTAGGTGTAGGGTTAGGGTTAGTGCTAGGGCTAGGGTTAGGTTTAGGGTTAGGGTTAGGATTATGGTTAGGGCTAGGGCTAGGGCTAGGGCTAGGGCTAGTGTTAGTTTTAGGGCTAGGGCTACGGCTATGGCTAGGGCTAGGGTTAGGGTTAGGGTTAAGGCTAGGGCTAGGGCTAGGGCTAGGGCTAGGGCTAGGGTTAGGGTTAGGGTTAGGGTTAGTTTTTGGGCTAGGGCTAGTGTTAGGGTTAGGGCTAGGTTTAGGGTTAGGGTTAGGGTTAGGGCTAAGGCTAGGGCTAGGGTTATGGTTAGGGTTAGTGTTAGGGCTAGGGCTAGTGCTAGGGCTAAGTCTAGTGTTAGGGTTAGGGTTAAGGTTAGGGCTAGGGCTAGGGTTAGGGTTAGGGTTAGGGTTAGGGCTAAGGCCAGGGCTAGGGCTAGGGTTAGGGTTAGGGCTAGGGTTAAGGCTACGTATATGGCTAGGGATAGGTTTAGGTTAGTGTTAGGGTTAGGGCTTGGGCTAGGGCTAGGGCTAGACTAGGGCTGGGGCTAAGGCTAAGTTTAGGGTTAGGGTTAGGGTTAGGGTAACGGCTAGAGCTAGGTTTCGGGTTAGGGCTAGGGTTAGTGTTAGGGTTAGGGTTAGGGTTAGGGTTAGGGTTAGGGTTAGGGCTAGGGCTAGGGCTAGGGTTAAGTTTAGGGCTAGGGTTCGGGTTATGGTTAGGGTTAGGGTTAGGGTTAGGGTTAGGGCAAGGGGTAGGGCTAGGGCTAGGGCTAGGGCTAGGGCTAGGACTAGACTAGGGCTAGGGCTAGGGCTAGGGTTAGGGTTAGCGTTAGGGCTAGGGTTAGGGTTAGGGTTAGTGCTAGGTGTAGGGTTAGGTTTAGGGTTAGGATTAGGGTTAGGGCTAGGGCTAGGGCTAGGGCTAGGGCTAGGGCTAGGGCTAGTGCTAAGGTTAGTGTAGGGTTAGGGCTAGGGTTAAGACTACGTTTATGGCTAGGGTTAGGGTTAGGGTTAGGGCTAGGGCAAGGGCTAGGGCTAGGGCTAGACTAGGGCTAGGGCTAAGGCTGGATTTGGGGTTAGGGTTAGGGTTAGGGCTATGGCTACGGTTAGGGTTAGGTCTAGGGTTAGGGTTAGGGTTAGGGTTAGGGCTAGGGCTAAGGCTAGGTCTTGTGCTAGGGTTAGGATTAGGGTTAGGGTTAGGGCTAGAGCTAGGGCTAGGGCTAGACTAGTACTGGGGCTAGGCTAGGTTTAGGGTTAGGGTTAGGGTTAGGATTAGTGCTAGGGCTAGGGTTAGTTTTAGGGCTAGGGTTAGGGTTAGGGTTAGGGTTAGGGCTAGGGTTAGGGTTAGGGCTAGGGTTAGGGCTGGGGTTAGGGTTAGGACTGGGGCTAAGGTTAGGGCTAGGGTTAGGTTAGGGTTAGGGTTAGGGGTTGGGCTAGGGCTAGGGCTAGGGCTAGACTAGGGCTAGGGCTAGGGCTAGGGTTAGTGTTAGGGTTAGGTTAGGGCTAGGGTTAGGGTTAGTGTTAGGGCTAGGGCTAGGTCTAGGCCTAGGGTCAGGTATAGGGGTAGTGTTAGGGTTAGGGCTAGGGTTAGGGTTAGGGCTAGGGCTAGGGCTAGGGCTTGGGCTAGGTCTAGGGCTAGGGCTAGGGCTAGTGTTAGGGTTAGTGTTATGGCTAATGTTAGGGCTTGTTCTAGGGTTAGGTTTATGGCTAGGTTTAGGGTTAGGGTTAGGGTTAGGGCTAGGGCTAGGGCTAGACTAGGGCTAGGGCTAAGGCTAGGGTTAGTGTTAGGGTTAGGGTTAGGGCTAGGGCTAGGGCTAGGACTTGGGCTAGGGTTAGGGTTAGGGTTAGGTTTAGGGCTAGGGGTAGGGCTAGGGCTAGGGCTAGGTCTAGGGGTAGTGTTAGGGTTAGGGTTAGGGTTAGATTTAGTGCTAGGGCTAGGGTTATGGTTAGGGCTAGGTTTAGAGTTAGGGTTAGGGTTTAGGATAGGGCTAGGGCTAGGGATAGGTTTAGGTTTAGGGTTAGGGGTATGGCTAGGGCTAGGTCTAGAGTTAGGGTTAGGGTTAAGGTTAGGGCTAGGGCTAGGGTTAGTGTTAGGGTTAGGTTAGGGCTAGGGTTAGGGTTAGTGTTAGGGCTAGGGCTAGGTCTAGGCCTAGGGTCAGGTATAGGGGTAGTGTTAGGGTTAGGGCTAGGGTTAGGGTTAGGGCTAGGGCTAGGGCTAGGGCTTGGGCTAGGTCTAGGGCTAGGGCTAGGGCTAGTGTTAGGGTTAGTGTTATGGCTAATGTTAGGGCTTGTTCTAGGGTTAGGTTTATGGCTAGGTTTAGGGTTAGGGTTAGGGTTAGGGCTAGGGCTAGGGCTAGACTAGGGCTAGGGCTAAGGCTAGGGTTAGTGTTAGGGTTAGGGTTAGGGCTAGGGCTAGGGCTAGGACTTGGGCTAGGGTTAGGGTTAGGGTTAGGTTTAGGGCTAGGGGTAGGGCTAGGGCTAGGGCTAGGTCTAGGGCTAAGGCTAGGGTTAGGGTTAGGTCTAGGGTTAGGGTTAGGGTTAGGGCTAGGGCTAGGGCTAGACTAGGGCTAGGGCTAAGGCTAGGGTTAGGGTTAGTGTTAGGGTTAGGGTTAGGGCTAGGGCTAGGGCTAGGGCTAGACTAGGGCTAGGGCTAAGGCTAGGGTTAGGGTTAGGGTTAGGGTTAGGGTTAGGGCTAGTGCTAGGGTTAGGGTTCAGGCTAGGGTTAGGGTTATTAGGGTTATGTTTAGGGCTAGGTCTAGGGCTAGGGTTAGGTTAAGGGTTACTGTTAGGGCTAAGGCTAGGGTTAAGTTTAGGGCTAGGGTTAGTGTTGAGGTTAGTGTTAGTGCTAGGGTTAGGGTTAGGGCTAGGGTTAGGTCTAGGGTTAGGGTTAGGGTTTGTTCTATGGCTAGGGCTGGGGCTAAGGCTTGGGCTAGGGTTAGGGTTAGGGTTAGGGTTAGGGCTAGGGGTAAGGCTAGGGCTAGGGCTAGGTCTAGGGCTAGTGCTAGGGTTAGGGTTAGGGTTAGATTTAGGGCTAGGGCTAGGGTTAGGATTAGGGCTAGGGTTATTTTTAGGGTTAGGGTTTGGGTTAGGGCTAGGGCTAGGGCTAGGGCTAGGGCTAGGGTTAGGGTTAGGGCTAGGTTTAGGGCTAGGGCTAGGGCTAGGGCTAGGGCTAGGATTAGGGTTAGGGTTAGGGCTAGGGCTACGGCTAGGGCTAGTGCTAGGGTTAGGGTTAGGGTTAGTTTTAGGGCTAGGGCTAGGGTTAGGTTTAGGACTAGGGTTAGGGTTAGGGTTAGGGTTAGGGCTAGGGCTAGGGCTAGGGTCATGTTTAGGGTTAGTGTTAGGGTTAGGGTTAGGGCTAGGGTTAGGGTTAGGGCTAGGGTTAGGGCTGGGGTTAGGGTTAGGACTGGGGCTAAGGTTAGGGCTAGGGTTAGGTTAGGGTTAGGGTTAGGGGTTGGGCTAGGGCTAGGGCTAGGGCTAGACTAGGGCTAGGGCTAGGGCTAGGGTTAGTGTTAGGGTTAGGTTAGGGCTAGGGTTAGGGTTAGTGTTAGGGCTAGGGCTAGGTCTAGGCCTAGGGTCAGGTATAGGGGTAGTGTTAGGGTTAGGGCTAGGGTTAGGGTTAGGGCTAGGGCTAGGGCTAGGGCTTGGGCTAGGTCTAGGGCTAGGGCTAGGGCTAGTGTTAGGGTTAGTGTTATGGCTAATGTTAGGGCTTGTTCTAGGGTTAGGTTTATGGCTAGGTTTAGGGTTAGGGTTAGGGTTAGGGCTAGGGCTAGGGCTAGACTAGGGCTAGGGCTAAGGCTAGGGTTAGTGTTAGGGTTAGGGTTAGGGCTAGGGCTAGGGCTAGGACTTGGGCTAGGGTTAGGGTTAGGGTTAGGTTTAGGGCTAGGGGTAGGGCTAGGGCTAGGGCTAGGTCTAGGGGTAGTGTTAGGGTTAGGGTTAGGGTTAGATTTAGTGCTAGGGCTAGGGTTATGGTTAGGGCTAGGTTTAGAGTTAGGGTTAGGGTTTAGGATAGGGCTAGGGCTAGGGATAGGTTTAGGTTTAGGGTTAGGGGTATGGCTAGGGCTAGGTCTAGAGTTAGGGTTAGGGTTAAGGTTAGGGCTAGGGCTAGGGTTAGTGTTAGGGTTAGGTTAGGGCTAGGGTTAGGGTTAGTGTTAGGGCTAGGGCTAGGTCTAGGCCTAGGGTCAGGTATAGGGGTAGTGTTAGGGTTAGGGCTAGGGTTAGGGTTAGGGCTAGGGCTAGGGCTAGGGCTTGGGCTAGGTCTAGGGCTAGGGCTAGGGCTAGTGTTAGGGTTAGTGTTATGGCTAATGTTAGGGCTTGTTCTAGGGTTAGGTTTATGGCTAGGTTTAGGGTTAGGGTTAGGGTTAGGGCTAGGGCTAGGGCTAGACTAGGGCTAGGGCTAAGGCTAGGGTTAGTGTTAGGGTTAGGGTTAGGGCTAGGGCTAGGGCTAGGACTTGGGCTAGGGTTAGGGTTAGGGTTAGGTTTAGGGCTAGGGGTAGGGCTAGGGCTAGGGCTAGGTCTAGGGCTAAGGCTAGGGTTAGGGTTAGGTCTAGGGTTAGGGTTAGGGTTAGGGCTAGGGCTAGGGCTAGACTAGGGCTAGGGCTAAGGCTAGGGTTAGGGTTAGTGTTAGGGTTAGGGTTAGGGCTAGGGCTAGGGCTAGGGCTAGACTAGGGCTAGGGCTAAGGCTAGGGTTAGGGTTAGGGTTAGGGTTAGGGTTAGGGCTAGTGCTAGGGTTAGGGTTCAGGCTAGGGTTAGGGTTATTAGGGTTATGTTTAGGGCTAGGTCTAGGGCTAGGGTTAGGTTAAGGGTTACTGTTAGGGCTAAGGCTAGGGTTAAGTTTAGGGCTAGGGTTAGTGTTGAGGTTAGTGTTAGTGCTAGGGTTAGGGTTAGGGCTAGGGTTAGGTCTAGGGTTAGGGTTAGGGTTTGTTCTATGGCTAGGGCTGGGGCTAAGGCTTGGGCTAGGGTTAGGGTTAGGGTTAGGGTTAGGGCTAGGGGTAAGGCTAGGGCTAGGGCTAGGTCTAGGGCTAGTGCTAGGGTTAGGGTTAGGGTTAGATTTAGGGCTAGGGCTAGGGTTAGGATTAGGGCTAGGGTTATTTTTAGGGTTAGGGTTTGGGTTAGGGCTAGGGCTAGGGCTAGGGCTAGGGCTAGGGTTAGGGTTAGGGCTAGGTTTAGGGCTAGGGCTAGGGCTAGGGCTAGGGCTAGGATTAGGGTTAGGGTTAGGGCTAGGGCTACGGCTAGGGCTAGTGCTAGGGTTAGGGTTAGGGTTAGTTTTAGGGCTAGGGCTAGGGTTAGGTTTAGGACTAGGGTTAGGGTTAGGGTTAGGGTTAGGGCTAGGGCTAGGGCTAGGGTCATGTTTAGGGTTAGTGTTAGGGTTAGGGTTAGGGCTAGGGTTAGGGCTAGGGTTAGGGCTAGGTCTAGGGCTAGGGCTAGGGCTAGGGTTAGGGTTAGGGTTTGGGCTAGGGCTAGGGCTAGGGCTAGGTCTAGGGCTAGGGCTAGGGCTAGGGCTAGACAAGGGTTTGGGCTATGGCTAGGGTTAGGGTTAGGGTTAGGGCTAGGGCTAGGGTTAGTGTTAAGGCTAGGGATAGTGTTAGGGCTAGGGTTAGGCTAGGGCTAGGGCTAGTGCTAGGGTTAGGGCTAGGGTTAGGGCTAGGGTTAGGGTTAGGGCTAGGGCTAGGGCTTGGTCTAGGGCTAGGGTGAGGGTTAGGGTTAGTGCTACGACTAGGGCTAGGGCTAGGGCTATGGTTAGGTTCAGAGTTAGGGCTTGTGCTAGGCTTGGGCTAGGGCTAGGTTTAGGGTTAGCGTTAGGGTTAGGATTAGGGCTAGGGCTAGGGCTAGGACTAGGACTAGGGTTAGGGTTAGGGTTAGGATTAGTGTTAGGGCTAGGGTTAGTGTTAGGCTAGGGCTAGGGCTAGGGCTTGGGCTAGGGCTAGGGCTAGGGCTAGGACTAGGGCTAGGTTTAGGGTTAGGGCTAGGGTTTGGGTTATGGTTAGTGCTAGGGCTAGGGTTAGGGTTAGGGTTAGAGTTAGGATTAGGGTTTGGGCTAGTGCTAGGGCTAGGGCTAGGGCTAGGGCTAGGGTTAGGGTGAGGGTGAGGGTTATGGCTAGGTTTAAGGCTACTTTTATGGCTAGGGTTAAGATTAGGGTTAGGGTTAGGGCTAGGGCTATGGCTATGCCTAGGGCTTGACTAGGGCTAGGGCTAAGGCTAGGTTTAGGGTTTGGGTTAGGGTTAGGGTTAGGGCTAGGGTTAGTGTTAG
>OX463233.1:75001120-75003620 GCA_949820135.1 Sylvilagus floridanus | reverse complement strand
TAGGGCTAGGGCTAGGGCTAGGGTTAGGTTTATGGTTAGGGTTAGGGCTAGGGTGAGGGTATTGTTAGGGCTAGGGCTATGGCTAGGGCTAGGGCTAGGGCTAGGATTAGGGTTGGGGCTGGGGCTAGGGCTAGGGCTAGGTTAGGTTTAGGGTTAGGGCTAGGGCTACGTGTAGGGTTATGGTTAGGGCTAGATTTAGGGTTAGAGTTAGGGTGAGGGTTAGAGTTAGGGCTAGGGCTAGGGCTAGGTCTAGGGATAGGTCTAGGTTTAGGTTTAGGGTTAGGGTTAGGGCTAGGGTTAGGGTTAGGGTTAGGGCTGGGGCTAGGGCTGGGGCTTGGGTTAGTGTTAGGGTTAGGGCTAGGGCTAGGGCTAGGGCTAGGGCTAGTGTTAGGGTTAGGGTTAGGGCTAGGGTTAGGGTTAGGTCTAGGGCTAAGTTTAGGTTTAGGGTTAGTGTTAGGGTAGGGTTAGGGTTAGGGCTAGGGCTAGGTCTAGGGCTAGGGTTAGGGTTAGGGTTAGGGTTAGGGTTAGGGCTAGGGTTAGGTTTAGGGCTAGGGCTAAGGCTAAGGCTAGGGTTAGGGTTAGGCCTAGGGCTAGGGTTAGGGATAGGGTTAGGGCTAGGGCTAGGACTAGGGCAAGTGTTAGGGTTAGGGTTAGGGTTAGTTTTAGGGCTAGGGCTAGGGTTAGGGTTAGGGCTAGGGTTAGGTTTAGGGTTAGGGTTCGGGTTAGGGTTAGGGCTAGGGCTTGGGCTAGGGCTTGGGCTAGGGCTGGGGCTAAGGCTAGTGTTATTGTTAGTGTTATGGCTAATGTTAGGTCTAGGGCTAGGTTTAGGTTTATGGCTAGGGTTAGTTTTAGGGTTAGGTTTAGGGTTAGGGCTAGGGCTAGGGCTAGACTAGGTCTAGGGCTAATGCTAGTTTTAGTGTTAGGGTTAGGGTTAGGGCTAGGGCTAGGGCTAGGGTTAGGGTTAGGGCTAGGGCTAGGGCTAGGGCTAGGGCTAGGTTAGGGCTAGGGTTAGGTTTAGGGTTAGGGTTAGGGCTAGGGCTAGGGCTAGGGTAGGGCTAGGGCAGGGCTAGGGTTAGGGTTAGGGTTAGGGTTAGGGCTAGGGCTAGGGCTAGGGTTAGGTTAGGGTTAGGGTAAGGGTTAGTGTCAGTGCTAGGGCTAGGGTTAGGGTTAGGGTTAGGGCTAGTGTTAGGGCTAGGGCTAGGGTTAGGATTAGGGTTAGGGCTAGGGCTAGGGCTAGGGCTAGGGTTAGGGTTAGGGTTAGGGCTAGGGCTAGGGCTAGGGCTAGGGCTAGACTAGGGCTTGGACTAGGGCTAGGGTTATGGTTAGAGTTAGGGTTAGGGCTAGGGCTAGGGTTAGTGTTAGGGCTAGGGATAGGGCAAGGGCTAGGGCTAGGGCTAGGGCTTGGGCTAGGGTTAGGGTTACGGCTAGGGTTAGGGTTAGGGTTAGGGTTAGGGCTAGGGCTAGGGCTAGGGCTAGGGCTAGACAAGGTCTAGGGCTAAGGCTAGGTTTAGGGTTAGGGTTAGGGTTAAGGTAAGTTCTAGAGCTAGGTTTAGGGTTAGGGCTAGGGTTAGTGTTAGAGTTAGGGTTTGGGTTAGGGCTAGGGCTAGGGCTAGGGCTTGGGCTAGGGTTAGGGTTAGGGTTAGGGTTAGGGCTAGGGGTAAGGCTAGGCCTAGGGCTAGGTCTAGGGCTAGACTAGGGCTAGGGCTAGGTCTAGGGTTAGGGTTAGGGTTAGGGCTAGTGCTAAAATTAGGGTTAGGGCTAGGGTTAGGGTTAGGCTAGGGCCAGGGCTAGGGCTAGGGCTAGGGCTAGGGTTAGGGTTAGAGCTTGGTTTAAGGCTACGTTTATGGCTAGGATTAAGATTAGGGTTAGGGTTAGGGCTAGGGCTAGGGCTATGGCTAGGGCTAGACTAGGGCTAGGGCTAAGGCTAGGTTTAGGGTTAGGGTTAGGGTTAGGGCTAGGGTTAGTGTTAGAGTTAGGGTTAGGTTTAGGGCTAGGGCTAGGGCTTGGGCTTGTGTTAGGATTAGGGTTAGGGTTAGAGCTACTGTTAGGGCTAGGGCTAGGTCTAGGGCTAGACTAGGACTAGGACTAGGCTAGGGTTAGGGTTAGGGTTAGGATTAGGGCTAGGGCTAGGGTTAAGGTTAGGGCTAGGTTTACGGTTAGGGTTAGGGTTAGGGCTTGGTTAGTGTTAGGGCTAGGGTTAGGGCTAGGGTTAGTGTTAGGGTTAGGGCTAGGGCTAGGGCTAGGGATAGGGTTAGGGTTAGGGTTAGGGTTAGGGTTAGGGCTAGGGCTAGGGCTAGGGCTAGGGCTAGGGCTAGACAAGGGCTTGGGCTATGGCTAGGGTTATGGTTAGCGTTAGGGCTAGGGCTAGGGTTAGTTTTAGGGCTAGGGATAGGGTTAGGGCTAGGGCTAGGCTAGGGCTAGGGCTAGGGCTAGGGCTAGGGTTAGGGTTAGGGCTAGGGTTAGGGTTAGGGTTAGGGTTAGGGCTAGGGCTTGGGCTAGG
>OX463233.1:74986120-74993620 GCA_949820135.1 Sylvilagus floridanus | reverse complement strand
ACTAGGGCTAGGGCTAGGGTTAGGGTTAGGGTTACTTTTTGGGCTAGGGCTAGTGTTAGGGTTAGGGCTAGGATTAGGCTTAGGGTTAGGGTTAGGGTTAGGGCTAAGGCTAGGGCTAGGGTTATGGTGAGGGTTAGTGTTAGGGCTAGGGCTAGTGCTAGGGCTAGGTCTAGGGTTAGGGTTAGGGTTAGGGTTAGGGCTAGGGCTAGGGTTAGGTTTAGGTTTAGGGTTAGGGCTAGGGCTAGGGCTAGGGTTAGGGTTAGGGCTAGGGTTAAGGCTACGTTTATGGCTAGGGATAGGGCTAGGGTTAGGGCTAGGGCTAGGGCTAGGGCTAGGGCTAGACTAGGGCTAGGGCTAAGGCTAAGTTTAGGGTTAGGGTTAGGGTTAGGGCTAGTGTTAGGGCTAGGGCTAGGGCTAGACTAGGGCTTGGGCTAGGGCTAGGGTTAGGGCTTGGGTTAGGGTTAGGGCTAGGGCTAGGGCAGGGCTAGGGCTAGGGCTAGACTAGGGCTTGGGCTAGGGCTAGGGTTAGGGTTAGCGTTAGGGTTAGGGCTAGGGCTAGGGTTAGTGTTAGGGCTAGGGCTAGGGATAGGGATAGGGCTAGGGCTAGGCCTAGGGCTAGGGCTAGGGCTAGGGTTAGGGTTAGGGCTAGGGTTAGGGTTAGGGCTAGGGCTAGTGCTAGGGCTAGGGTTAGGGTTAGGGCTAGGGCTGGAGCTAGGCATAGGGATAGGTTTAGTGTTAGGGCTAGGGCTAGGGCTAGGGCTGGGGGTTAGGGTAAGGGTTAGGGTTAGTTTTAGAGCTAGGGCTAGGGTTAGGTTTAGGGCTAGGGTTAGGATTAGGGTTAGGGCTAGGGCTAGGGCTACGGCTTGGGTAGGGATAGGGTTAGGGTTAGGGTTAGGGCTAGGGGTAGGGCTAGACTAGGGCTAGGGCTAGGGCTAGGATTAGGGTTAGGGTTAGGGCTAGGGTTAGGATAAGGGTTAGGGTTAGGGCTAGGGCTAGGGTTAGGGTTAGTGTTATGGCTAATGTTAGGGCTAGGGCTAGGGTTAGGTTTATGGCTGGGGTTAGGGTTACGGTTAGGGTTAGTGTTAGGGCTAGGGCTAGGGCTAGACTAGGGCTACGGCTAAGGCTAGGGTTAGTGTTAGGTTTAGGGTTAGGGCTAGGGCTAGGGCTAGGGCTAGGGGTAGACTAGGGCTAGGGCTAAGGCTAGGGTTAGGGTTAGGGTTAGGATTACGGTTAGGGTTAGGGCTAGGGCTAGGGTTAGGGTTAGGGCTAGGATTAGGGTTAGAGTTAGGGTTAGGGTTAGGGCTAGGGCTAGGGCTAGGGCTAGGTATAGGTTTAGGGTAATGGTTAGGGCTAGGGCTAGGTTTAGGTTTAGGGCTAGGGTTATGGTTAGAGTTAGGGTTATTGCTAGGGTTAGAGTTAGGGCTAGAGGTAGGGCTAGGCCTAGGGCTAGGCCTAGGGCAAGGGCTAGGGCTAGGGTTTGGGCTAGGGTTAGGGTTAGGGTTAGGGCTAGTGCTAGGATTAGGGTTAGGGCTAGGGTTAGGGTTAGGCTAGGGCTAGGGCTAGGGCTAGGGTTAGGGTTAGGGTTAGGGCTAGGTTTAAGGCTACGTTTATGGCTAGGATTAAGATTAGGGTTAGGGTTAGGGCTAGGGCTAGGGCTAGGGTTAGGGTTAGGGTTAGGGCTAGAGTTAAGGGTACGTTTATGGCTAGGGCTAGGATTAGGGTTAGCGTTAGGGTTAGGGCTAGGGCTAGGGCTAGGGCTAGGGCTAGACTAGGGCTAGGGCTAAGGCTAGGTTTAGGGTTAGGGTTAGGGTTAGGGTAAGTTCTAGAGCTAGGTTTAGGGTTAGGTCTAGGGTTAGTGTTAGAGTTAGGGTTTGGGTTAGGGCTAGGGCTAGGGCTTGGTCTAGTGTTAGGATTAGGGTTAGGGTTAGGGCTACTGTTAAGGCTAGGGATAGGGCTAGGGCTAGACTACGACTAGGGCTAGTCTAGGGTTAGGTTTAGGGTTAGGGTTAGGGCTAGGGCTAGGGTTAGGGTTAGGGTTAGGGTTAGGGCTAGTGTTAGGGCTAGGGCTAGGATTAGGGTTAGGGTTAGGGCTAGGGCTAGGGCTAGGGCTTGGGTTAGGGTTAGGGCTAGGGCTAGGGCAGGGCTAGGGCTAGACTAGGGCTTGGGCTAGGGCTAGGGTTAGGGTTAGCGTTAGGGTTAGGGCTAGGGCTAGGGTTAGTGTTAGGGCTAGGGATAGGGATAGGGCTAGGGCTAGGGCTAGGCCTAGGGCTAGGGCTAGGGCTAGGGTTAGGGTTAGGGCTAGGGTTAGGGTTAGGGCTAGGGCTAGGGCTAGTGCTAGGGCTAGGGTTAGGGTTAGGGCTAGGGCTTGTGCTAGGGATAGGGATAGGTTTAGTGTTAGGGCTAGGGCTAGGGCTAGGGCTAGTTTTAGGGTTAGGGTTAGTTTTAGGGCTAGGGCTAGGGTTAGGGTTAGGGCTAGGGTTAGGCTTAGGGTTAGGGTTAGGGTTAGGGCTAAGGCTAGGGCTAGGGTTATGGCAAGGTTTAGTGGTAGGGCTAGGGCTAGGGCTAGGGCTAGGGCTAGGGCTAGGGTTAGGGTTAGGGCTAGGGTTATGGCTACGTTTATGGCTAGGGTTAGGGTTAGGGTTAGGGTTAGGGCTAGGACTAGGGCTAGGGCTAGGGCTAGGGATAGGGTTAGGGTTAGGGCTAGGGCTAGGGCTAGGGCTAGGGCTAGGGGTAGGGTTAGGGTTCGTTTTAGAGCTAGGGCTAGTGTTAGGGTTAGGGCTAGGGTTAGGGTTAGGGTTAGGGTTAGGGCTATGGCTAGGGCTAGGGCTAGGGTTAGGGTTAGTATTAGGGTTAGGGCTAGGGCTAGGGCTAGGTCTAGGGTTAGGTTTAGGGTTAGGGCTAGGGCTAGGGTTAGGGTTAGGGTTAGGGTTAGGTATAGGGCAAGGGCTAGGGCTAGGGCTAGGGCTATGGTTAGGGTTAGGGTTGGGGCTAGGGTTAGGGTTAGTGTTATGTCTAGGGCTAGGGTTTGGTTTATGGCTACTGTTAGGGTTAGGGCTAGGGCTAGGGCTAGGCCTAGGGTTAGGGTTAGAATTAGGGTTAGGGCTAGGGCTAGGGTTTTTGTTAGGTCTAGGGATAGGGTTAGGGCTAGGTCTAGGGCTAGGGCTAGGGCTAGGGCTAGGGCTAGATTTAGGGTTAGGGCTAGGGTTAGGATTAGGGCTAGGGCTAGTGCTAGGGCTAGGGTTAGGTTTAGGGCTAGGGCTAGGGCTAGGGCTCGGGTTAGGGTTAGGATTAGGGCTAAGGCTAGGGCTAGGGTTATGGTAAGGGTTAGTGGTAGGGCTAGGGCTAGGGCTAGGGCTAGGGCTAGGGTTAGGGTTAGGGCTAGGGTTAACGCTACGTTTATGGCTAGGGTTAGGGTTAGGGTTAGGGTTAGGGCTAGGACTAGGGCTAGGGCTAGGCCTGGGATAGGGTTAGGGTTAGGGCTAGGGCTAGGGCTAGGGCTAGGGCTAGGGTTAGGGTTAGGGTTAGTTTTAGAGCTAGGGCTAGGGTTAGGGTTAGGGCTAGGGTTAGGGTTAGGGTTAGGGTTAGGGCTATGGCTAGGGCTAGGGCTAGGGTTAGGGTTAGTATTAGGGTTAGGGCTAGGGCTAGGGCTAGGTCTAGGGTTAGGGTTAGGGTTAGGGCTAGGGCTAGGGTTAGGGTTAGGGTTAGGGTTAGGGTTAGGGTTAGGTATAGGGCTAGGGCTAGGGCTAGGGCTAGGCCTATGGTTAGGGTTAGGGTTGGGGCTAGGGTTAGGGTTAGTGTTATGTCTAGGGCTAGGGTTTGGTTTATGGCTACTGTTAGGGTTAGGGCTAGGGTTAGGGCTAGGCCTAGGGTTAGGGTTAGGATTAGGGTTAGGGCTAGGCCTAGGGTTTTTGTTAGGTCTAGGGATAGGGTTAGGGCTAGGTCTATTGCTAGGGCTAGGGCTAGGGCTAGGGCTAGATTTAGGGTTAGGGCTAGGGCTCGGGATAGGGTTAGGGTTAGGGCTAGAGCTAGGGTTAGGGCTATGGCTAGGGTTAGTCTTAGGGTTAGTTTTAGGGCTAGGGCTAGGGTTAGGGTTAGGGCTAGGGTTAGGCTTAGGGTTAGGGTTAGGGTTAGGGCTAAGGCTAGGGCTAGGGTTATGGTTATGGTTAGTGTTAGGGCTAGGGCTAGTGCTAGGGCTAGGGCTAGGTTTAGTGTTAGGGCTAGGGTTAAAGCTACGTTTATGGCTAGGGCTAGGGTTAGGGTTAGGGTTAGGGCTAGGGTTAGGGTTAGTCTTATGTCTAGGGCTAGGGTTAGGTTTATGGCTACTGTTAGGGTTAGGGCTAGGGCTAGGGCTAGGCCTAGGGTTAGGGTTAGGGTTAGGGTTAGGGCTAGGGCTAGGGTTAGTGTTAGGGCTAGGGATAGGGTTAGGGCTAGGGCTAAGGCTAGGGCTAGGGCTATGGCTAGGGCTAGGGTTAGGGTTAGGGCTAGGGTTAGGATTAGGGCTAGGGCTAGTGCTAGGGCTAGGGTTAGGGTTAGGGCTAGGGCTAGTGCTAGGGCTAGGGATAGGGTTAGGGTTAGGGCTAGAGCTAGGGTTAGGGCTAGGGATAGGGTTAGGTTAGGGTTAGTTTTAAGGCTAGGGCTAGGGTTAGGGTTAGGGCTAGGGTTAGGCTTAGGGTTAGGGTTAGGTTTAGGGCTAAGGCTAGGGCTAGGGTTATGGTTAGGGTTAGTGTTAGGGCTAGGGCTAGGTTTAGGGTTAGGGCTAGGGTTAAAGCTACGTTTATGGCTAGGGCTAGGGTTTGGGTTAGGGTTAGGGTTAGGGCTAGGGCTAGGGCTAGGGCTAGGGCTGGACTAGGGCTAGGGCTAAGGCTAGGTTTAGGGTTAGGGTTAGTGTTAGGGTAAGGGCTAGAGCTAGGTTTAGTGTTAGGGCTAGGGTTAGTGTTAGAGTCTGGGTTAGGGTTAGGGCTAGGGCTAGGGCTCGGGCTTGGGCTAGTGTTAGGATTAGGGTCAGGGTTAGGGCTACTGTTAAGGCTAGGGATAGGGCTAGGACTAGACTACGACAAGGGCTAGGCTAGGGTTAGGTTTAGGGTTAGTGTTAGGGCTAGGGCTAGGGTTAGGGTTAGGGGTAGGGTTAGGGTTAGGGTTAGGGTTAGGGCTAGGGTTAGGGCTAGGGCTAGGGTTATGGTTAGGGCAAGGGCTAGGGCTAGGGCTAGGGTTAGGGTTAGGGTTAGGGTTAGGGTTAGGGCTAGGGCTAGGGCTAGGGCTTGGGTAGGGATAGGGTTAGGGTTAGGGTTAGGGCTAGGGGTAGGGATATGGCTAGGGCTAGGGCTAGACTAGGGCTAGGGCTAAGGCTAGGATTAGGGTTAGGGTTAGGGCTAGGGTTAGGGTTAGGGTTAGGGTTAGGTTTAGGGTTAGGATAAGGGTTAGGGTTGGGGCTAGGGCTAGGGTCAGGGTTAGTGTTATGGCTAATGTTAGGGCTAGGGCTAGGGTTAGGTTTATGGCTGGGGTTAGGGTTACGTTTAGGGTTAGTGTTAGGGCTAGGGCTAGGTTTAGAGTTAGGGTTAGGGTTAGGGCTAGGGCTAGGGCTAGGGCTAGGTATAGGTTTAGGGTAATGGTTAGGGCTAGGGCTAGGTTTAGGTTTAGGGCTAGGGTTATGGTTAGAGTTAGGGTTATTGCTAGGGTTAGGGTTAGGGCTAGAGGTAGGGCTAGGGATAGGGCTAGGGCTAGACAAGGGCGTGGGGTATGCCTAGGGTTATGTTTAGCGTTAGTGCTAGGGCTAGGGTTAGTTTTAGGGCTAGGGATAGGGTTAGGGCTAGGGCTAGGCTAGGGCTAGCCTAGGGCTAGGGCTAGGGCTAGGGCTAGGGTTAGGGCTAGGGCTAGGGTTAGGGTTAGGGTTAGGGTTAGGGCTAGGGCTTGGGCTAGAACTAGGGCTAGGGTTAGGGCTCTGGTTAGGGCTAGGTCTAGGGATAGGGTTAGGGTTAGGGCTAGGGCTAGGGTTAGGTTTAGGGTTAGTATTAGGGCTAGGGTAAGGGCTAGGGCTAGGGCTAGGGTTAGGGTTAGGGCTAGGGCTAGGGCTAGGGCTAGGTCTAGGTTAGGGCTAGGGTTAGGGTTAGGGTTAGGGTTAGGGCTAAGGCTAGGGCTAGGGTAGGGCTGGGGTAGGGCTAGGGTTAGGGTTAGGGTTAGGGCTAAGGCTAGGGCTAGGGTTAGGGAAGGGTTAGGGTAAGGGTTAGGGTCAGTGCTAGGGCTAGGTTTAGGGTTAGGGTTAGGGCTAAGGCTAGGGCTAGGGCTAGGGCTAGGGATAGGTTTAGGGTTAGGGTTAGGGCAAGCCTAGAGCTAGGGCTAGGGCTAGGGTTAGGGTTAGGGTTAGGGTTAGGGTTAGGGATAGGGCTAGGGCTAGGGCTAGGGTTAAGGTTAGGGTTAGGGTTAGGGCTAGGTTGAGGGCTAGGGTTAGGATTAGGGTTAGGGCTAGGGCTACGGCTTGGGTAGGGATAGGGTTAGGGTTAGGGTTAGGGCTAGGGGTAGGGATATGGCTAGGGGTAGGGCTAGACTAGGGCTAGGATTAGGGTTAGGGTTAGGGCTAGGGTTAGGATAAGGGTTAGGGTTAGGGCTAGGGCTAGGGTTAGGGTTAGTGTTATGGCTAATGTTAGGGCTAGCTCTAGGGTTAGGTTTATGGCTGGCGTTAGGGTTACAGTTAGGGTTAGTGTTAGGGCTAGGGCTAGGGCTAGACTAGGGCTACGGCTAAGGCTAGGGTTAGTGTTAGGTTTAGGGTTAGGGCTAGGGCTAGGGCTAGGGCTAGGGCTAGACTAGGGCTAGGGCTAAGGCTAGGGTTAGGGTTAGGGTTAGGATTATGGTTAGGGTTAGGGCTAGGGCTAGGGTTAGGGTTAGGGCTAGGATTAGGGTTAGAGTTAGGGTTAGGGTTAGGGCTAGGGCTAGGGCTAGGTCTAGGTATAGGTTTAGGGTAATGGTTAGGGCTAGGGCTAGGTTTAGGTTTAGGGCTAGGGTTATGGTTAGAGTTAGGGTTATTGCTAGGGTTAGAGTTAGGGCTAGAGGTAGGGCTAGGCCTAGGGCTAGGCCTAGGGCAAGGGCTAGGGCTAGGGTTTGGGCGAGGGTTAGGGTTAGGGTTAGGGCTAGTGCTAGGATTAGGGTTAGGGCTCGGGTTAGGGTTAGGCTAGGGCTAGGGTTAGGGCTAGGGTTAGGGTTAGGGTTAGGGCTAGGTTTAAGGCTACGTTTATGGCTAGGATTAAGATTAGGGTTAGGGTTAGGGCTAGGGCTAGGGCTAGGGTTAGGGTTAGGGTTAGGGCTAGGGTTAAGGCTACGTTTATGGCTAGGGCTAGGGTTAGGGTTAGGGTTAGGGTTAGGGCTAGGGCCAGGGCTTGGGCTAGGGCTAGACTAGGGCTAGGGCTAAGGCTAGGTTTAGGGTTAGGGTTAGGGTTAGGGTAAGTTCTAGAGCTAGGTTTAGGGTTAGGTCTAGGGTTAGTGTTAGAGTTAGCGTTTGGGTTAGGGCTA
>OX463233.1:74976120-74981120 GCA_949820135.1 Sylvilagus floridanus | reverse complement strand
GGCTAGGGCTAGGGCTATGGTTAGGGTTAGGGTTAGGGTTAGGGTTAGGGTTAGTGTTATGTCTAGTGCTAGGGTTATTGTTATGATTACTCTTAGGGTTAGGGCTAGGGCTAGGGCTAGGGCTAGGGTTAGGTTTAGGGTTAGTGTTAGGGCTAGGGCTAGGGTTAAGTTTAGGGCTAGGGTTAGGGTTATGGTTAGGGTTAGGGCTAGTGTTAGGGTTAGGGCTAGGGTTAGGCTAGGGTTGGGGTTAAGATTAGGGCTAGGGCTAGGGCTAGGGCTTGGGCTATGGTTAGGGTTAGGGTAGGGTTAGGGTTAGGGCTCTGGCTAGGGCTAGACTAGGGCTAGGGCTAAGGCTAGGGTTAGGGTTAGGGTTAGGATTATGGTTAGGGTTAGGGCTAGGGCTAGGGTTAGGGTTAGGGCTAGGATTAGGGTTAGAGTTAGGGTTAGGGTTAGGGCTAGGGCTAGGGCTAGGTCTAGGTATAGGTTTAGGGTAATGGTTAGGGCTAGGGCTAGGTTTAGGTTTAGGGCTAGGGTTATGGTTAGAGTTAGGGTTATTGCTAGGGTTAGAGTTAGGGCTAGAGGTAGGGCTAGGCCTAGGGCTAGGCCTAGGGCAAGGGCTAGGGCTAGGGTTTGGGCGAGGGTTAGGGTTAGGGTTAGGGCTAGTGCTAGGATTAGGGTTAGGGCTCGGGTTAGGGTTAGGCTAGGGCTAGGGTTAGGGCTAGGGTTAGGGTTAGGGTTAGGGCTAGGTTTAAGGCTACGTTTATGGCTAGGATTAAGATTAGGGTTAGGGTTAGGGCTAGGGCTAGGGCTAGGGTGAGGGTTAGGGTTAGGGCTAGGGTTAAGGCTACGTTTATGGCTAGGGCTAGGGTTAGGGTTAGGGTTAGGGTTAGGGCTAGGGCCAGGGCTTGGGCTAGGGCTAGACTAGGGCTAGGGCTAAGGCTAGGTTTAGGGTTAGGGTTAGGGTTAGGGTAAGTTCTAGAGCTAGGTTTAGGGTTAGGTCTAGGATTAGTGTTAGAGTTAGCGTTTGGGTTAGGGCTAGGGCTAGGGCTTGGGCTAGTGTTAGGATTAGGGTTAGGGTTAGGGCTACTGTTAAGGCTAGGGATAGGGCTAGGGCTAGACTACGACTAGGGCTAGTCTAGGGTTAGGTTTAGGGTTAGGGTTAGGGCTAGAGCTAGGGTTAGGGTTAGGGCTAGGGTTAGGGTTAGGGTTAGGGTTAGGGCTAGTGTTAGGGCTAGGGCTAGGATTAGGGTTAGGGTTAGGGCTAGGGCTAGGGCTAGGGCTTGGGTTAGGGTTAGGGCTAGGGCTAGGGCAGGGCTAGGGCTAGGGCTAGACTAGGGCTTGGGCTAGGGCTAGGGTTAGGGTTAGCGTTAGGGTTAGGGCTAGGGCTAGGGTTAGTGTTAGGGCTAGGGATAGGGATAGGGCTAGGGCTAGGGCTAGGCCTAGGGCTAGGGCTAGGGCTAGGGTTAGGGTTAGGGCTAGGGTTAGGGTTAGGGCTAGGGCTAGTGCTAGGGCTAGGGTTAGGGTTAGGGCTAGGGCTTGTGCTAGGGATAGGGATAGGTTTAGTGTTAGGGCTAGGGCTAGGGCTAGGGCTAGGGTTAGGGTTAGTTTTAGGGCTAGGGCTAGGGTTAGGGTTAGGGCTAGGGTTAGGCTTAGGGTTAGGGTTAGGGTTAGGGCTAAGGCTAGGGCTAGGGTTATGGTAAGGGTTAGTGTTAGGGCTAGGGCTAGGGCTAGGGCTAGGGTTAGGGTTAGGGCTAGGGTTAAGGCTACGTTTATGGCTAGGGTTAGGGTTAGGGTTAGGGTTAGGGCTAGGACTAGGGCTAGGGCTAGGGCTAGGGATAGGGTTAGTGTTAGTGCTAGGGCTAGGGCTAGGGCTAGGGTTAGGGTTAGGGTTCGTTTTAGAGCTAGGGCTAGGGTTAGGGTTAGGGCTAGGGTTAGGGTTAGGGTTAGGGTTAGGGCTATGGCTAGGGCTAGGGCTAGGTTTAGGGTTAGTATTAGGGTTAGGGCTAGGGCTAGGGCTAGCTCTAGGGTTAGGGTTAGGGTTAGGGCTAGGGCTAGGGTTAGGGTTAGGGTTAGGGTTAGGTATAGGGCTAGGGCTAGGGCTAGGGCTGGACTAGGGCTAGGGCTAAGGCTAGGTTTAGGGTTAGGGTTAGTGTTAGGGTAAGGGCTAGAGCTAGGTTTAGAGTTAGGGCTAGGGTTAGTGTTAGAGTTTGGGTTAGGGTTAGGGCTAGGGCTAGGGCTAGGGCTTGGGCTAGTGTTAGGATTAGGGTCAGGGTTAGGGCTACTGTTAGGGATAGGGATAGGGCTAGGACTAGACTACGACAAGGGCTAGGCTAGGGTTAGGTTTAGGGTTAGGGTTAGGGCTAGGGCTAGGGTTAGGGTTAGGGCTAGGGTTAGGGTTAGTTAGGGTTAGGGCTAGGGTTAGATCTATGGCTAGGGTTATGGTTAGGGCAAGGGCTAGGGCTAGGGCTAGGGTTAGGGTTAGGGTTAGGGTTAGGGCTAGGGCTAGGGCTAGGGCTAGGGCTATACTAGGGCTTGGGCTACGGCTAGGGTTAGGGTTAGGGCTAGGGCTAGGGCTAGGGCTAGGGCTAGGGTTAGTGTTAGGGGTAGGGATAGGGTTAGGGCTAGGGCTAGGGCTAGGGCTAGGGCTAGGTTTAGCTCTAGGGTTAGGGTTAGGGCTAGGGCTAGTGCTAGGGCTATATTTGGGTTAGGGCTAGGGCTAGGGCTAGGGCTAGGGTTAGGTTAGGGTTAGGGTTAGTTTTAGGGCTAGGGCTAGGGTTAGGGTTAGGGCTAGGGTTAGGGTTAGGGTTAGGGCTATGGCTAGGGCTAGGGCTAGGTTTAGGGTTAGTGTTAGGGTTAGGGCAAGGGCTAGGGCTAGGGCAAGGTCTAGGGTTAGGGTTAGGGTTAGGGCTAGGGCTAGGGTTAGGGTTAGGGTTAGGTTTAGGGATAGGGCTAGGGCTAGGGCTATGGTTAGGGTTAGGGCTAGGGCTAGGTTTAGGGTTAGGGTTAGGTTTAGGGATAGGGCTAGGGCTAGGGCTATGGTTAGGGTTAGGGCTAGGGCTAGGTTTAGGGTTAGGGTTAGGTTTAGGGATAGGGCTAGGGCTAGGGCTATGGTTAGGGTTAGGGTTAGGGTTAGGGTTAGGGTTAGTGTTATGTCTAGTGCTAGGGTTATTGTTATGATTACTCTTAGGGTTAGGGCTAGGGCTAGGGCTAGGGCTAGGGTTAGGTTTAGGGTTAGTGTTAGGGCTAGGGCTAGGGTTAAGTTTAGGGCTAGGGTTAGGGTTATGGTTAGGGTTAGGGCTAGTGTTAGGGTTAGGGCTAGGGTTAGGCTAGGGTTGGGGTTAAGATTAGGGCTAGGGCTAGGGCTAGGGCTTGGGCTATGGTTAGGGTTAGGGTAGGGTTAGGGTTAGGGCTCTGGCTAGGGCTAGGGCTAGGGCCAGGGTTAGGGTGAGGTTTAGGGCTAGGGCTAGGACTAGGGCTAGGGCTAGGGCTAGGGCTAGGCCTAGGGCTTGGTCTAGGTTTAGGGTTAGGTTTAGGATTATGGTTAGGGCTAGGGCTAGGGCTAGGGCCTAGGCTAGGTCTAGGGTTAGTGTTAGGGCTAGGGCTAGGGCTATGGCTAGGGCTAGGGTTAGGGTTAGGTTTAAGGCTAGGGCTAGGGCTAGGGCTAGGGCTAGGGCTAGGGTTAGGGTTAGGGTTACTTTTTGGGCTAGGGCTAGTGTTAGGGTTAGGGCTAGGATTAGGCTTAGGGTTAGGGTTAGGGTTAGGGCTAAGGCTAGGGCTAGGGTTATGGTTAGGGTTAGTGTTAGGGCTAGGGCTAGTGCTAGGGCTAGGTCTAGGGTTAGGGTTAGGGTTAGGTTTAGGGCTAGGGCTAGGGTTAGGTTTAGGTTTAGGGTTAGGGCTAGGGCTAGGGCTAGGGTTAGGGTTAGGGCTAGGGTTAAGGCTACGTTTATGGCTAGGGATAGGGCTAGGGTTAGGGCTAGGGCTAGGGCTAGGGCTAGGGCTAGACTAGGGCTAGGGCTAAGGCTAAGTTTAGGGTTAGGGTTAGGGTTAGGGCTAGTGTTAGGGCTAGGGCTAGGGCTAGACTAGGGCTTGGGCTAGGGTTATGGTTAGGGCTTGGGTTAGGGTTAGGGCTAGGGCTAGGGCAGGGCTAGGGCTAGGGCTAGACTAGGGCTTGGGCTAGGGCTAGGGTTAGGGTTAGCGTTAGGGTTAGGGCTAGGGCTAGGGTTAGTGTTAGGGCTAGGGCTAGGGATAGGGATAGGGCTAGGGCTAGGCCTAGGGCTAGAGCTACGGCTAGGGTTAGGGTTAGGGCTAGGGTTAGGGTTAGGGCTAGGGCTAGTGCTAGGGCTAGGGTTAGGGTTAGGGCTAGGGCTGGAGCTAGGCATAGGGATAGGTTTAGTGTTAGGGCTAGGGCTAGGGCTAGGGCTAGGGCTAGGGTTAGGGTTAGGGTTAGTTTTAGAGCTAGGGCTAGGGTTAGGTTTAGGGCTAGGGTTAGGATTAGGGTTAGGGCTAGGGCTAGGGCTACGGCTTGGGTAGGGATAGGGTTAGGGTTAGGGTTAGGGTTAGGGCTAGGGGTAGGGATATGGCTAGGGCTAGGGCTAGACTAGGGCTAGGGCTAGGGCTAGGATTAGGGTTAGGGTTAGGGCTAGGGTTAGGATAAGGGTTAGGGTTAGGGCTAGGGCTAGGGTTAGGGTTAGTGTTATGGCTAATGTTAGGGCTAGGGCTAGGGTTAGGTTTATGGCTGGGGTTAGGGTTACGGTTAGGGTTAGTGTTAGGGCTAGGGCTAGGGCTAGACTAGGGCTACGGCTAAGGCTAGGGTTAGTGTTAGGTTTAGGGTTAGGGCTAGGGCTAGGGCTAGGGCTAGGGCTAGACTAGGGCTAGGGCTAAGGCTAGGGTTAGGGTTAGGGTTAGGATTACGGTTAGGGTTAGGGCTAGGGCTAGGGTTAGGGTTAGGGCTAGGATTAGGGTTAGAGTTAGGGTTAGGGTTAGGGCTAGGGCTAGGGCTA
>OX463233.1:74961120-74968620 GCA_949820135.1 Sylvilagus floridanus | reverse complement strand
ACTAGACTACGACAATGGCTAGGCTAGGGTTAGGTTTAGGGTTAGGGTTAGGGCTAGGGCTAGGGTTAGGGTTAGGGCTAGGGTTAGGGTTAGTTAGGGTTAGGGCTAGGGTTAGGGCTAGGGCTAGGGTTATGGTTAGGGCAAGGGCTAGGGCTAGGGCTAGGGTTAGGGTTAGGGTTAGGGCTAGGGCTAGGGCTAGGGCTAGGGCTATACTAGGGCTTGGGCTACGGCTAGGGTTAGGGTTAGGGCTAGGGCTAGGGCTAGGGCTAAGGTTAGTGTTAGGGGTAGGGATAGGGTTAGGGCTAGGGCTAGGGCTAGGGCTAGGGCTAGGGCTAGGTTTAGCTATAGGGTTAGGGTTAGGGCTAGGGCTAGTGCTAGGGCTATATTTGGGTTAGGGCTAGGGCTAGGGCTAGGGCTAGGGTTAGGTTAGGGTTAGGGTTAGTTTTAGGGCTAGGGCTAGGGTTAGGGTTAGGGCTAGGGTTAGGGTTAGGGTTAGGGCTATGGCTAGGGCTAGGGCTAGGTTTAGGGTTAGTGTTAGGGTTAGGGCTAGGGCTAGGGCTAGGGCTAGGTCTAGGTTTAGGGTTAGGGTTAGGGCTAGGGCTAGGGTTAGGGTTAGGGTTAGGTTTAGGGATAGGGCTAGGGCTAGGGCTATGGTTAGGGTTAGGGTTAGGGCTAGGGTTAGGGTTAGTGTTATGTCTAGTGCTAGGGTTAGGGTTATGATTACTCTTAGGGTTAGGGCTAGGGCTAGGGCTAGGGTTAGGGTTAGGTTTAGGGTTAGTGTTAGGGTTAGGGCTAGGGTTAGGGTTAGGGCTAGTACTAGGGATAGGGCTTGTGCTAGGGCTGGGCCTAGGGCTAGTGTTTGGGATAGTGTTATGGATAATATTAGGGCTCGGGCTAGGGTTAGGTTTATGGCTAGAGTTAGGGTTAGGGTTAGGGTTAGGATTAAGGCTAGGGCTAGGGCTAGGCTAGGGCTAGGGGTAAGGCTAGGGTTAGTGTTAGGGTTAGGGTTAGGGTTAGGGCTAGGGCTAGGGCTAGGGCTAGACTAGGGCTAGGGCTAAGGCTAGAGTTAGGGTTAGCGTTAGGGTTAGGGTTAGGGCTAGGGCTAGGGTTAGGTTTATGGCTAGAGTTAGAGTTAGAGTTAGGTTTAGAATTAGGGCTAGGGCTAGGGCTACTGTTAGGTTTAGTGTTAGGGTTAGGGCTAGGGCTAGGGTTAAGTTTAGGGCTAGGGTTAGGGTTATGGTTAGGGTTAGGGCTAGTGTTAGGGTTAGGGCTAGGGTTAGGGCTAGGGTTTGGGTTAAGGTTAGGGCTAGGGCTAGGGCTAGGGCTTGGGCTACGGTTAGGGTTAGGGTAGGGTTAGGGTTAGGGCTCTCGCTAGGGCTAGGGCTAGGGCCAGGGTTAGGGTGAGGTTTAGGGCTAGGGCTAGGACTAGGGCTAGGGCTAGGGCTAGGGCTAGGCCTAGGGCTTGGTCTAGGTTTAGGGTTAGGTTTAGGATTATGGTTAGGGCTAGGGCTAGGGCTAGGGCCTAGGCTAGGTCTAGGGTTAGTGTTAGGGCTAGGGCTAGGGCTATGGCTAGGGCTAGGGTTAGGGTTAGGGTTAAGGCTAGGGCTAGGGCTAGGGCTAGGGCTAGGGCTAGGGTTAGGGTTAGGGTTATTTTTTGGGCTAGGGCTAGTGTTAGGGTTAGGGCTAGGATTAGGCTTAGGGTTAGGGTTAGGGTTCGGGCTAAGGCTAGGGCTAGGGTTATGGTTAGGGTTAGTGTTAGGGCTAGGGCTAGTGCTAGGGCTAGGTCTAGGGTTAGGGTTAGGGTTAGGGTTAGGGCTAGGGCTAGGGTTAGGTTTAGGTTTAGGGTTAGGGCTAGGGCTAGGGCTAGGGTTAGGGTTAGGGCTAGGGTTAAGGTTACGTTTATGGCTAGGGATAGGGCTAGGGTTAGGGCTAGGGCTAGGGCTAGGGCTAGGGCTAGACTAGGGCTAGGGCTAAGGCTAAGTTTAGGGTTAGGGTTAGGGTTAGGGCTAGTGTTAGCGCTAGGGCTAGGGCTAGACTAGGGCTTGGGCTAGGGCTAGGGTTAGGGCTTGGGTTAGGGTTAGGGCTAGGGCTAGGGCAGGGCTAGGGCTAGGGCTAGACTAGGTCTTGGGCTAGGGCTAGGGTTAGGGTTAGCGTTAGGGTTAGGGCTAGGGCTAGGGTTAGTGTTAGGGCTAGGGCTAGGGATAGGGATAGGGCTAGGGCTAGGCCTAGGGCTAGGGCTAGGGCTAGGGTTAGGGTTAGGGCTAGGGTTAGGGTTAGGGCTAGGGCTAGTGCTAGGGCTAGGGTTAGGGTTAGGGCTAGGGCTGGAGCTAGGCATAGGGATAGGTTTAGTGTTAGGGCTAGGGCTAGGGCAAGGGCTAGGGCTAGGGTTAGGGTTAGGGTTAGTTTTAGAGCTAGGGCTAGGGTTAGGTTTAGGGCTAGGGTTAGGATTAGGGTTAGGGCTAGGGCTAGGGCTACGGCTTGGGTAGGGATAGGGTTTGGGTTAGGGTTAGGGCTAGGGGTAGGGATATGGCTAGGGCTAGGGCTAGACTAGGGCTAGGGCTAGGGCTAGGATTAGTGTTAGGGTTAGGGCTAGGGTTATGATAAGGGTTAGGGTTAGGGCTAGGGCTAGGGTTAGGGTTAGTGTTATGGCTAATGTTAGGGCTAGGGCTAGGGTTAGGTTTATGGCTGGGGTTAGTGTTACGGTTAGGGTTAGTGTTAGGGCTAGGGCTAGGGCTAGACTAGGGCTACGGCTAAGGCTAGGGTTAGTGTTAGGTTTAGGGTTAGGGCTAGGGCTAGGGCTAGGGCTAGGGCTAGACTAGGGCTAGGGCTAAGGCTAGGGTTAGGGTTAGGGTTAGGATTACGGTTAGGGTTAGGGCTAGGGCTAGGGTTAGGGTTATTGCTAGGATTAGGGTTAGAGTTAGGGTTAGGGTTAGGGCTAGGGCTAGGGCTAGGGCTAGGTATAGGTTTAGGGTAATGGTTAGGGCTAGGGCTAGGTTTAGGTTTAGGGCTAGGGTTATGGTTAGAGTTAGGGTTATTGCTAGGGTTAGAGTTAGGGCTAGAGGTAGGGCTAGGCCTAGGGCTAGGCCTAGGGCAAGGGCTAGGGCTAGGGTTTGGGCTAGGGTTAGGGTTAGGGTTAGGGCTAGTGCTAGGATTAGGGTTAGGGCTAGGGTTAGGGTTAGGCTAGGGCTAGGGCTAGGGCTAGGGTTAGGGTTAGGGTTAGGGCTAGGTTTAAGGCTACGTTTATGGCTAGGATTAAGATTAGGGTTAGGGTTAGGGCTAGGGCTAGGGCTAGGGTTAGGGTTAGGGTTAGGGCTAGGGTTAAGGCTACGTTTATGGCTAGGGCTAGGATTAGGGTTAGGGTTAGGTTTAGGGCTAGGGCTAGGGCTAGGGCTAGACTAGGGCTTGGGCTAGGGCTAGGGTTAGGGTTAGCGTTAGGGTTAGGGCTAGGGCTAGGGTTAGTGTTAGGGCTAGGGATAGGGATAGGGCTAGGGCTAGGGCTAGGCCTAGGGCTAGGGCTAGGGCTAGGGTTAGGGTTAGGGCTAGGGTTAGGGTTAGGGCTAGGGCTAGTGCTAGGGCTAGGGTTAGGGTTAGGGCTAGGGCTTGTGCTAGGGATAGGGATAGGTTTAGTGTTAGGGCTAGGGCTAGGGCTAGGGCTAGTTTTAGGGTTAGGGTTAGTTTTAGGGCTAGGGCTAGGGTTAGGGTTAGGGCTAGGGTTAGGCTTAGGGTTAGGGTTAGGGTTAGGGCTAAGGCTAGGGCTAGGGTTATGGTAAGGGTTAGTGGTAGGGCTAGGGCTAGGGCTAGGGCTAGGGCTAGGGTTAGGGTTAGGGCTAGGGTTAAGGCTACGTTTATGGCTAGGGTTAGGGTTAGGGTTAGGGTTAGGGCTAGGACTAGGGCTAGGGCTAGGGCTAGGGATAGGGTTAGGGTTAGGGCTAGGGCTAGGGCTAGGGCTAGGGTTAGGGTTAGTATTAGGGTTAGGGCTAGGGCTAGGGCTAGGTCTAGGGTTAGGGTTAGGGTTAGGGCTAGGGCTAGGGTAGGGTTAGGGTTAGGGTTAGGTATAGGGCAAGGGCTAGGGCTAGGGCTAGGGCTATGGTTAGGGTTAGGGTTGGGGCTAGGGTTAGGGTTAGTGTTATGTCTAGGGCTAGGGTTTGGTTTATGGCTACTGTTAGGGTTAGGGCTAGGGCTAGGGCTA
This sequence comes from Sylvilagus floridanus, assembly GCA_949820135.1. Taxonomy (NCBI): domain Eukaryota; kingdom Metazoa; phylum Chordata; class Mammalia; order Lagomorpha; family Leporidae; genus Sylvilagus; species Sylvilagus floridanus. The sequence continues at coordinate 74,964,431 of OX463233.1, read as the reverse complement.
GGCCTAGGGTTAGGGTTAGAATTAGGGTTAGGGCTAGGGCTAGGGTTTTTGTTAGGTCTAGGGATAGGGTTAGGCTAGGTCTAGGGCTAGGGCTAGGGCTAGGACTAGGGCTAGATTTAGGGTTAGGGCTAGGGTTAGGATTAGGGCTAGGGCTAGTGCTAGGGCTAGGGTTAGGTTTAGGGCTAGGGCTAGGGCTAGGGCTCGGGTTAGGGTTAGGGTTAGGGCTAAGGCTAGGGCTAGGGTTATGGTAAGGGTTAGTGGTAGGGCTAGGGCTAGGGCTAGGGCTAGGGTTAGGGTTAGGGCTAAGGTTAAGGCTACGTTTATGGCTAGGGTTAGGGTTAGGGTTAGGGTTAGGGCTAGGACTAGGGCTAGGACTAGGGCTAGGGATAGGGTTAGGGTTAGGGCTAGGGCTAGGGCTAGGGCTAGGGCTAGGGTTAGGGTTAGGGTTAGTTTTAGAGCTAGGGCTAGGGTTAGGGTTAGGGCTAGGGTTAGGGTTAGGGTTAGGGTTAGGGCTATGGCTAGGGCTAGGGCTAGGGTTAGGGTTAGTATTAGGGTTAGGGCTAGGGCTAGGGCTAGGTCTAGGGTTAGGGTTAGGGTTAGGGCTAGGGCTAGGGTTAGGGTTAGGGTTAGGGTTAGGGTTAGGTATAGGGCTAGGGCTAGGGCTAGGGCTAGGTCTATGGTTAGGGTTAGGGTTGGGGCTAGGGTTAGGGTTAGTGTTATGTCTAGGGCTAGGGTTTGGTTTATGGCTACTGTTAGGGTTAGGGCTAGGGTTAGGGCTAGGCCTAGGGTTAGGGTTAGGATTAGGGTTAGGGCTAGGGCTAGGGTTTTTGTTAGGTCTATGGATAGGGTTAGGGCTAGGTCTAGGGCTAGGGCTAGTGCTAGGGCTAGGGTTAGGGTTAGGGCTAGGGCTAGGGCTAGGGCTCGGGATAGGGTTAGGGTTAGGGCTAGAGCTAGGGTTAGGGCTATAGCTAGGGTTAGTCTTAGGGTTAGTTTTAGGGCTAGGGCTAGGGTTAGGGTTAGGGCTAGGGTTAGGCTTAGGGTTAGGGTTAGGGTTAGGGCTAAGGCTAGGGCTAGGGTTATGGTTATGGTTAGTGTTAGGGCTAGGGCTAGTGCTAGGGCTAGGGCTAGGTTTAGTGTTAGGGCTAGGGTTAAAGCTACGTTTATGGCTAGGGCTAGGGTTAGGGTTAGGGTTAGGGCTAGGGTTAGGGTTAGTCTTATGTCTAGGGCTAGGGTTAGGTTTATGGCTACTGTTAGGGTTAGGGCTAGGGCTAGGGCTAGGCCTAGGGTTAGGGTTAGGGTTAGGGTTAGGGCTAGGGCTAGGGTTAGTGTTAGGGCTAGGGATAGGGTTAGGGCTAGGGCTAAGGCTAGGGCTAGGGCTATGGCTAGGGCTAGGGTTAGGGTTAGGGCTAGGGTTAGGATTAGGGCTAGGGCTAGTGCTAGGGCTAGGGTTAGGGTTAGGGCTAGGGCTAGTGCTAGGGCTAGGGATAGGGTTAGGGTTAGGGCTAGAGCTAGGGTTAGGGCTAGGGCTAGGGTTAGGTTAGGGTTAGTTTTAAGGCTAGGGCTAGGGTTAGGGTTAGGGCTAGGGTTAGGCTTAGGGTTAGGGTTAGGGTTAGGGCTAAGGCTAGGGCTAGGGTTATGGTTAGGGTTAGTGTTAGGGCTAGGGCTAGGTTTAGGGTTAGGGCTAGGGTTAAAGCTACGTTTATGGCTAGGGCTAGGGTTTGGGTTAGGGTTAGGGTTAGGGCTAGGGCTAGGGCTAGGGCTAGGGCTAGGGCTGGACTAGGGCTAGGGCTAAGCCTAGGTTTAGGGTTAGGGTTAGTGTTAGGGTAAGGGCTAGAGCTAGGTTTAGTGTTAGGGCTAGGGTTAGTGTTAGAGTCTGGGTTAGGGTTAGGGCTAGGGCTAGGGCTAGGGCTTGGGATAGTGTTAGGATTAGGGTCAGGGTTAGGGCTACTGTTAGGGCTAGGGATAGGGCTAGGACTAGACTACGACAAGGGCTAGGCTAGGGTTAGGTTTAGGGTTAGGGTTAGGGTTAGGGCTAGGGCTAGGGTTAGGGTTAGGGGTAGGGTTAGGGTTAGGGTTAGGGTTAGGGCTAGGGTTAGGGCTAGGGCTAGGGTTATGGTTAGGGCAAGGGCTAGGGCTAGGGCTAGGGTTAGGGTTAGGGTTAGGGTTAGGGTTAGGGCTAGGGCTAGGGCAGAACTAGGGCTAGGGCTAGACTAGGGCTTGGGCTAGGGCTAGGGTTAGGGTTAGCGTTAGGGTTAGGGCTAGGGCTAGGGTTAGTGTTAGGGCTAGGGATAGGGATAGGGATAGGGCTAGGGCTAGGCCTAGGGCTAGGGCTAGGGCTAGGGTTAGGGTTAGGGCTAGGGTTAGGGTTAGGGCTAGGGCTAGTGCTAGGGCTAGGGTTAGGGTTAGGGCTAGGGCTAGGGTTAGTGTTAGGGTTAGTTTTAGAGCTAGGGCTAGGGTTAGGGTTAGGGCTAGGGCTAGGGTTAGTGTTAGGGTTAGTTTTAGAGCTAGGGCTAGGGTTAGGGTTAGGGCTAGGGTTAGGGTTAGGGTTAGGGTTAGGGCTATGGCTAGGGCTAGGGCTAGGGTTAGGGTTAGTATTAGGGTTAGGGCTAGGGCTAGGGCTAGGTCTAGGGTTAGGGTTAGTGTTAGGGCTAGGGCTAGGGTTAGGGTTAGGGTTAGGGTTAGGTATAGGGCTAGGGCTAGGGCTAGGGCTAGGGCTATGGTTAGGGTTAGGTTTAGGGCTAGGGTTAGGGTTAGTGTTATGTCTAGGGCTAGGGTAAGGTTTATTGCTACTGTTAGGTTTAGGGCTAGGGCTAGGGCTAGGCCTAGGGTTATGGTTAGGTTTAGGTTTAGGGCTAGGGCTAGGGTTAGTGTTAGGGATAGGGATAGGGTTAGGGCTAGGGCTAGGTCTAGGGCTAGGACTAGGGCTAGGGCTAGGGTTAGGGTTAGGGCTAGGGTTAGGATTAGGGCTAGGGCTAGTGCTAGGGCTAGGGTTAGGTTTAGGGCTAGGGCTAGGGCTAGGGCTAGGGCTAGGGATAGGGTTAGGGTTAGGGCTAGAGCTAGGGTTAGGGCTAGGGCTAGGGTTAGGCTTCGGGTTAGTTTTAGGGCTAGGGCTAGGGTTAGGGTTAGGGCTAGGGTTAGGCTTAGGGTTAGAGTTAGGGTTAGGGCTAAGGCTAGGGCTAGGGTTATGGTTAGGGTTAGTGTGAGGGCTAGGGCTAGGGCTAGGGCTAGGTTTAGGATTAGGGCTAGGGTTAAAGCTACGTTTATGGCTAGGGCTAGGGTTAGGGTTAGGGTTAGGGCTAGGGCTAGGACTA
>OX463233.1:74953620-74956120 GCA_949820135.1 Sylvilagus floridanus | reverse complement strand
TTAGGGCTAGGGCTAGGGTTAGTGTTAGGGCTAGGGATAGGGATAGGGCTAGGGCTAGGGCTAGGCCTAGGGCTAGGGCTAGGGCTAGGGTTAGGGTTAGGGCTAGGGTTAGGGTTAGGGCTAGGGCTAGTGCTAGGGCTAGGGTTAGGGTTAGGGCTAGGGCTTGTGCTAGGGATAGGGATAGGTTTAGTGTTAGGGCTAGGGCTAGGGCTAGGGCTAGGGTTAGGGTTAGTTTTAGGGCTAGGGCTAGGGTTAGGGTTAGGGCTAGGGTTAGGCTTAGGGTTAGGGTTAGGGTTAGGGCTAAGGCTAGGGCTAGGGTTATGGTAAGGGTTAGTGTTAGGGCTAGGGCTAGGGCTAGGGCTAGGGTTAGGGTTAGGGCTAGGGTTAAGGCTACGTTTATGGCTAGGGTTAGGGTTAGGGTTAGGGTTAGGGCTAGGACTAGGGCTAGGGCTAGGGCTAGGGATAGGGTTAGTGTTAGTGCTAGGGCTAGGGCTAGGGCTAGGGTTAGGGTTAGGGTTCGTTTTAGAGCTAGGGCTAGGGTTAGGGTTAGGGCTAGGGTTAGGGTTAGGGTTAGGGTTAGGGCTATGGCTAGGGCTAGGGCTAGGTTTAGGGTTAGTATTAGGGTTAGGGCTAGGGCTAGGGCTAGCTCTAGGGTTAGGGTTAGGGTTAGGGCTAGGGCTAGGGTTAGGGTTAGGGTTAGGGTTAGGTATAGGGCTAGGGCTAGGGCTAGGGCTGGACTAGGGCTAGGGCTAAGGCTAGGTTTAGGGTTAGGGTTAGTGTTAGGGTAAGGGCTAGAGCTAGGTTTAGAGTTAGGGCTAGGGTTAGTGTTAGAGTTTGGGTTAGGGTTAGGGCTAGGGCTAGGGCTAGGGCTTGGGCTAGTGTTAGGATTAGGGTCAGGGTTAGGGCTACTGTTAGGGATAGGGATAGGGCTAGGACTAGACTACGACAAGGGCTAGGCTAGGGTTAGGTTTAGGGTTAGGGTTAGGGCTAGGGCTAGGGTTAGGGTTAGGGCTAGGGTTAGGGTTAGTTAGGGTTAGGGCTAGGGTTAGATCTATGGCTAGGGTTATGGTTAGGGCAAGGGCTAGGGCTAGGGCTAGGGTTAGGGTTAGGGTTAGGGTTAGGGCTAGGGCTAGGGCTAGGGCTAGGGCTATACTAGGGCTTGGGCTACGGCTAGGGTTAGGGTTAGGGCTAGGGCTAGGGCTAGGGCTAGGGCTAGGGTTAGTGTTAGGGGTAGGGATAGGGTTAGGGCTAGGGCTAGGGCTAGGGCTAGGGCTAGGTTTAGCTCTAGGGTTAGGGTTAGGGCTAGGGCTAGTGCTAGGGCTATATTTGGGTTAGGGCTAGGGCTAGGGCTAGGGCTAGGGTTAGGTTAGGGTTAGGGTTAGTTTTAGGGCTAGGGCTAGGGTTAGGGTTAGGGCTAGGGTTAGGGTTAGGGTTAGGGCTATGGCTAGGGCTAGGGCTAGGTTTAGGGTTAGTGTTAGGGTTAGGGCAAGGGCTAGGGCTAGGGCAAGGTCTAGGGTTAGGGTTAGGGTTAGGGCTAGGGCTAGGGTTAGGGTTAGGGTTAGGTTTAGGGATAGGGCTAGGGCTAGGGCTATGGTTAGGGTTAGGGCTAGGGCTAGGTTTAGGGTTAGGGTTAGGTTTAGGGATAGGGCTAGGGCTAGGGCTATGGTTAGGGTTAGGGCTAGGGCTAGGTTTAGGGTTAGGGTTAGGTTTAGGGATAGGGCTAGGGCTAGGGCTATGGTTAGGGTTAGGGTTAGGGTTAGGGTTAGGGTTAGTGTTATGTCTAGTGCTAGGGTTATTGTTATGATTACTCTTAGGGTTAGGGCTAGGGCTAGGGCTAGGGCTAGGGTTAGGTTTAGGGTTAGTGTTAGGGCTAGGGCTAGGGTTAAGTTTAGGGCTAGGGTTAGGGTTATGGTTAGGGTTAGGGCTAGTGTTAGGGTTAGGGCTAGGGTTAGGCTAGGGTTGGGGTTAAGATTAGGGCTAGGGCTAGGGCTAGGGCTTGGGCTATGGTTAGGGTTAGGGTAGGGTTAGGGTTAGGGCTCTGGCTAGGGCTAGGGCTAGGGCCAGGGTTAGGGTGAGGTTTAGGGCTAGGGCTAGGACTAGGGCTAGGGCTAGGGCTAGGGCTAGGCCTAGGGCTTGGTCTAGGTTTAGGGTTAGGTTTAGGATTATGGTTAGGGCTAGGGCTAGGGCTAGGGCCTAGGCTAGGTCTAGGGTTAGTGTTAGGGCTAGGGCTAGGGCTATGGCTAGGGCTAGGGTTAGGGTTAGGTTTAAGGCTAGGGCTAGGGCTAGGGCTAGGGCTAGGGCTAGGGTTAGGGTTAGGGTTACTTTTTGGGCTAGGGCTAGTGTTAGGGTTAGGGCTAGGATTAGGCTTAGGGTTAGGGTTAGGGTTAGGGCTAAGGCTAGGGCTAGGGTTATGGTTAGGGTTAGTGTTAGGGCTAGGGCTAGTGCTAGGGCTAGGTCTAGGGTTAGGGTTAGGGTTAGGTTTAGGGCTAGGGCTAGGGTT
>OX463233.1:74938620-74943620 GCA_949820135.1 Sylvilagus floridanus | reverse complement strand
TAGGGCTTGGGCTACGGTTAGGGTTAGGGTAGGGTTAGGGTTAGGGCTCTCGCTAGGGCTAGGGCTAGGGCCAGGGTTAGGGTGAGGTTTAGGGCTAGGGCTAGGACTAGGGCTAGGGCTAGGGCTAGGGCTAGGCCTAGGGCTTGGTCTAGGTTTAGGGTTAGGTTTAGGATTATGGTTAGGGCTAGGGCTAGGGCTAGGGCCTAGGCTAGGTCTAGGGTTAGTGTTAGGGCTAGGGCTAGGGCTATGGCTAGGGCTAGGGTTAGGGTTAGGGTTAAGGCTAGGGCTAGGGCTAGGGCTAGGGCTAGGGCTAGGGTTAGGGTTAGGGTTATTTTTTGGGCTAGGGCTAGTGTTAGGGTTAGGGCTAGGATTAGGCTTAGGGTTAGGGTTAGGGTTCGGGCTAAGGCTAGGGCTAGGGTTATGGTTAGGGTTAGTGTTAGGGCTAGGGCTAGTGCTAGGGCTAGGTCTAGGGTTAGGGTTAGGGTTAGGGTTAGGGCTAGGGCTAGGGTTAGGTTTAGGTTTAGGGTTAGGGCTAGGGCTAGGGCTAGGGTTAGGGTTAGGGCTAGGGTTAAGGTTACGTTTATGGCTAGGGATAGGGCTAGGGTTAGGGCTAGGGCTAGGGCTAGGGCTAGGGCTAGACTAGGGCTAGGGCTAAGGCTAAGTTTAGGGTTAGGGTTAGGGTTAGGGCTAGTGTTAGCGCTAGGGCTAGGGCTAGACTAGGGCTTGGGCTAGGGCTAGGGTTAGGGCTTGGGTTAGGGTTAGGGCTAGGGCTAGGGCAGGGCTAGGGCTAGGGCTAGACTAGGTCTTGGGCTAGGGCTAGGGTTAGGGTTAGCGTTAGGGTTAGGGCTAGGGCTAGGGTTAGTGTTAGGGCTAGGGCTAGGGATAGGGATAGGGCTAGGGCTAGGCCTAGGGCTAGGGCTAGGGCTAGGGTTAGGGTTAGGGCTAGGGTTAGGGTTAGGGCTAGGGCTAGTGCTAGGGCTAGGGTTAGGGTTAGGGCTAGGGCTGGAGCTAGGCATAGGGATAGGTTTAGTGTTAGGGCTAGGGCTAGGGCAAGGGCTAGGGCTAGGGTTAGGGTTAGGGTTAGTTTTAGAGCTAGGGCTAGGGTTAGGTTTAGGGCTAGGGTTAGGATTAGGGTTAGGGCTAGGGCTAGGGCTACGGCTTGGGTAGGGATAGGGTTTGGGTTAGGGTTAGGGCTAGGGGTAGGGATATGGCTAGGGCTAGGGCTAGACTAGGGCTAGGGCTAGGGCTAGGATTAGTGTTAGGGTTAGGGCTAGGGTTATGATAAGGGTTAGGGTTAGGGCTAGGGCTAGGGTTAGGGTTAGTGTTATGGCTAATGTTAGGGCTAGGGCTAGGGTTAGGTTTATGGCTGGGGTTAGTGTTACGGTTAGGGTTAGTGTTAGGGCTAGGGCTAGGGCTAGACTAGGGCTACGGCTAAGGCTAGGGTTAGTGTTAGGTTTAGGGTTAGGGCTAGGGCTAGGGCTAGGGCTAGGGCTAGACTAGGGCTAGGGCTAAGGCTAGGGTTAGGGTTAGGGTTAGGATTACGGTTAGGGTTAGGGCTAGGGCTAGGGTTAGGGTTATTGCTAGGATTAGGGTTAGAGTTAGGGTTAGGGTTAGGGCTAGGGCTAGGGCTAGGGCTAGGTATAGGTTTAGGGTAATGGTTAGGGCTAGGGCTAGGTTTAGGTTTAGGGCTAGGGTTATGGTTAGAGTTAGGGTTATTGCTAGGGTTAGAGTTAGGGCTAGAGGTAGGGCTAGGCCTAGGGCTAGGCCTAGGGCAAGGGCTAGGGCTAGGGTTTGGGCTAGGGTTAGGGTTAGGGTTAGGGCTAGTGCTAGGATTAGGGTTAGGGCTAGGGTTAGGGTTAGGCTAGGGCTAGGGCTAGGGCTAGGGTTAGGGTTAGGGTTAGGGCTAGGTTTAAGGCTACGTTTATGGCTAGGATTAAGATTAGGGTTAGGGTTAGGGCTAGGGCTAGGGCTAGGGTTAGGGTTAGGGTTAGGGCTAGGGTTAAGGCTACGTTTATGGCTAGGGCTAGGATTAGGGTTAGGGTTAGGTTTAGGGCTAGGGCTAGGGCTAGGGCTAGACTAGGGCTTGGGCTAGGGCTAGGGTTAGGGTTAGCGTTAGGGTTAGGGCTAGGGCTAGGGTTAGTGTTAGGGCTAGGGATAGGGATAGGGCTAGGGCTAGGGCTAGGCCTAGGGCTAGGGCTAGGGCTAGGGTTAGGGTTAGGGCTAGGGTTAGGGTTAGGGCTAGGGCTAGTGCTAGGGCTAGGGTTAGGGTTAGGGCTAGGGCTTGTGCTAGGGATAGGGATAGGTTTAGTGTTAGGGCTAGGGCTAGGGCTAGTTTTAGGGTTAGGGTTAGTTTTAGGGCTAGGGCTAGGGTTAGGGTTAGGGCTAGGGTTAGGCTTAGGGTTAGGGTTAGGGTTAGGGCTAAGGCTAGGGCTAGGGTTATGGTAAGGGTTAGTGGTAGGGCTAGGGCTAGGGCTAGGGCTAGGGCTAGGGTTAGGGTTAGGGCTAGGGTTAAGGCTACGTTTATGGCTAGGGTTAGGGTTAGGGTTAGGGTTAGGGCTAGGACTAGGGCTAGGGCTAGGGCTAGGGATAGGGTTAGGGTTAGGGCTAGGGCTAGGGCTAGGGCTAGGGTTAGGGTTAGTATTAGGGTTAGGGCTAGGGCTAGGGCTAGGTCTAGGGTTAGGGTTAGGGTTAGGGCTAGGGCTAGGGTAGGGTTAGGGTTAGGGTTAGGTATAGGGCAAGGGCTAGGGCTAGGGCTAGGGCTATGGTTAGGGTTAGGGTTGGGGCTAGGGTTAGGGTTAGTGTTATGTCTAGGGCTAGGGTTTGGTTTATGGCTACTGTTAGGGTTAGGGCTAGGGCTAGGGCTAGGCCTAGGGTTAGGGTTAGAATTAGGGTTAGGGCTAGGGCTAGGGTTTTTGTTAGGTCTAGGGATAGGGTTAGGCTAGGTCTAGGGCTAGGGCTAGGGCTAGGACTAGGGCTAGATTTAGGGTTAGGGCTAGGGTTAGGATTAGGGCTAGGGCTAGTGCTAGGGCTAGGGTTAGGTTTAGGGCTAGGGCTAGGGCTAGGGCTCGGGTTAGGGTTAGGGTTAGGGCTAAGGCTAGGGCTAGGGTTATGGTAAGGGTTAGTGGTAGGGCTAGGGCTAGGGCTAGGGCTAGGGTTAGGGTTAGGGCTAAGGTTAAGGCTACGTTTATGGCTAGGGTTAGGGTTAGGGTTAGGGTTAGGGCTAGGACTAGGGCTAGGACTAGGGCTAGGGATAGGGTTAGGGTTAGGGCTAGGGCTAGGGCTAGGGCTAGGGCTAGGGTTAGGGTTAGGGTTAGTTTTAGAGCTAGGGCTAGGGTTAGGGTTAGGGCTAGGGTTAGGGTTAGGGTTAGGGTTAGGGCTATGGCTAGGGCTAGGGCTAGGGTTAGGGTTAGTATTAGGGTTAGGGCTAGGGCTAGGGCTAGGTCTAGGGTTAGGGTTAGGGTTAGGGCTAGGGCTAGGGTTAGGGTTAGGGTTAGGGTTAGGGTTAGGTATAGGGCTAGGGCTAGGGCTAGGGCTATGTCTATGGTTAGGGTTAGGGTTGGGGCTAGGGTTAGGGTTAGTGTTATGTCTAGGGCTAGGGTTTGGTTTATGGCTACTGTTAGGGTTAGGGCTAGGGTTAGGGCTAGGCCTAGGGTTAGGGTTAGGATTAGGGTTAGGGCTAGGGCTAGGGTTTTTGTTAGGTCTATGGATAGGGTTAGGGCTAGGTCTAGGGCTAGGGCTAGTTCTAGGGCTAGGGTTAGGGTTAGGGCTAGGGCTAGGGCTAGGGCTCGGGATAGGGTTAGGGTTAGGGCTAGAGCTAGGGTTAGGGCTATAGCTAGGGTTAGTCTTAGGGTTAGTTTTAGGGCTAGGGCTAGGGTTAGGGTTAGGGCTAGGGTTAGGCTTAGGGTTAGGGTTAGGGTTAGGGCTAAGGCTAGGGCTAGGGTTATGGTTATGGTTAGTGTTAGGGCTAGGGCTAGTGCTAGGGCTAGGGCTAGGTTTAGTGTTAGGGCTAGGGTTAAAGCTACGTTTATGGCTAGGGCTAGGGTTAGGGTTAGGGTTAGGGCTAGGGTTAGGGTTAGTCTTATGTCTAGGGCTAGGGTTAGGTTTATGGCTACTGTTAGGGTTAGGGCTAGGGCTAGGGCTAGGCCTAGGGTTAGGGTTAGGGTTAGGGTTAGGGCTAGGGCTAGGGTTAGTGTTAGGGCTAGGGATAGGGTTAGGGCTAGGGCTAAGGCTAGGGCTAGGGCTATGGCTAGGGCTAGGGTTAGGGTTAGGGCTAGGGTTAGGATTAGGGCTAGGGCTAGTGCTAGGGCTAGGGTTAGGGTTAGGGCTAGGGCTAGTGCTAGGGCTAGGGATAGGGTTAGGGTTAGGGCTAGAGCTAGGGTTAGGGCTAGGGCTAGGGTTAGGTTAGGGTTAGTTTTAAGGCTAGGGCTAGGGTTAGGGTTAGGGCTAGGGTTAGGCTTAGGGTTAGGGTTAGGGTTAGGGCTAAGGCTAGGGCTAGGGTTATGGTTAGGGTTAGTGTTAGGGCTAGGGCTAGGTTTAGGGTTAGGGCTAGGGTTAAAGCTACGTTTATGGCTAGGGCTAGGGTTTGGGTTAGGGTTAGGGTTAGGGCTAGGGCTAGGGCTAGGGCTAGGGCTAGGGCTGGACTAGGGCTAGGGCTAAGCCTAGGTTTAGGGTTAGGGTTAGTGTTAGGGTAAGGGCTAGAGCTAGGTTTAGTGTTAGGGCTAGGGTTAGTGTTAGAGTCTGGGTTAGGGTTAGGGCTAGGGCTAGGGCTAGGGCTTGGGATAGTGTTAGGATTAGGGTCAGGGTTAGGGCTACTGTTAGGGCTAGGGATAGGGCTAGGACTAGACTACGACAAGGGCTAGGCTAGGGTTAGGTTTAGGGTTAGGGTTAGGGTTAGGGCTAGGGCTAGGGTTAGGGTTAGGGGTAGGGTTAGGGTTAGGGTTAGGGTTAGGGCTAGGGTTAGGGCTAGGGCTAGGGTTATGGTTAGGGCAAGGGCTAGGGCT
>OX463233.1:74931120-74933620 GCA_949820135.1 Sylvilagus floridanus | reverse complement strand
GGTTAGGGTTAGGGTTAGGGTTAGGTTTAGGGCTAGGGCTAGGGCTAGACTAGGGCTAGGGGTAAGGCTAGGGTTAGGGTTAGAGTTAGGGTTAGGGCTAGGGTTAGGGCTAGGGCTAGGGTTATGGTTAGGGCAAGGGCTAGGGCTAGGGCTAGGGTGAGGTTTAGAGTTAGGGTTTGGGCTAGGTCTAGGGCTAGGGCTAGGGCTAGACTAGGGCTTGGGCTACGGCTAGGGTTAAGGTTAGGGTTAGGGTTAGGGCTAGGGCTAGGTTTAGTGTTAGGGGTAGGGATAGGGTTAGGGCTAGGGCTAGGGCTAGGGCTAGGGCTAGGGCTAGGGTTAGGTCTAGGGTTAGGGTTAGGGCTAGGGCTAGTGCTAGGGCTAGATTTGGGTTAGGGCTAAGACTAGGGCTAGGGCTAGGGCTAGGGCTAGGGTTAGGTTAGGGTTAGGGTTAGTTTTAGGGCTAGGGCTAGGGTTAGGGTTAGTGCTAGGGTTAGGGTTCGGGTTAGGGTTAGGGCTATGGCTAGGGCTAGGGCTAGGTTTAGGGTTAGTGTTAGGGTTAGGGCTAGGGCTAGGGCTAGGGCTAGGTCTAGGGTTAGGGTTAGGGTTAGGGCTAGGCTAGGGTTAGGGTTAGGGTTAGGGTTAGGGATAGGGCTAGGGCTAGGGCTATGGTTAGGTTTAGGGTTAGGGCTAGGGTTAGGGTTAGGGCTAGGGTTAGGGTTAGGGCTAGTACTAGGGATAGGGCTTGTGCTAGGGCTGGGCCTAGGGCTAGTGTTAGGGATAGTGTTATGGATAATGTTAGGGCTAGGGCTAGGGTTAGGTTTATGGCTAGGGTTAGGGTTAGGGTTAGGGTTAGGATTAGGGCTAGGGCTAGGGCTAGACTAGGGCTAGGGGTAAGGCTAGGGTTAGTGTTAGGGTTAGGGTTAGGGTTATTGCTAGGCCTAGGGCTAGGGCTAGACTAGGGCTAGGGCTAAGGCTAGAGTTAGGGTTAGCGTTAGGGATAGGGCTAGGGCTAGGGCTAGTGTTAGGTTTAGTGTTAGTGTTAGGGCTAGGGCTAGGGTTAAGTTTAGGGCTAGGGTTAGGGTTATGGTTAGGGTTAGGGCTAGGGTTAGGGTTAGGGCTAAGGTTAGGGCTAGGGTTTGGGTTAGAGTTAGGGCTAGGGCTAGGGCTAGGGCTTGCGCTATGGTTAGGGTTAGGGTAGGGTTAGCGTTAGGGTTAGGGCTAGGGCTAGGGCTAGTGTTAGGTTTAGTGTTAGGATTAGGGCTAGGGCTAGGGTTAAGATTAGGGCTAGGGTTAGGGTTAGGGCTAGGGTTCCGTCTAGGTTTAGGGTTATGGTTAGGGCTAGGGCTAGGGCTAGGGCTTGGGCTTGGCTTAGGGTTAGGGTTAGGGTTAGGGCTAGGGTTAGGGTTAGGGTTAGGGCTAGGCCTAGGGTTAGGGCTAGGGTTAGGGTTAGGGCTAGGGCTAGGGCTAGGGCTAGGATTAGGGTTAGGGTTAGGGCTAGGGCTAGGGCTTGGGCTAGGGCTAGGGCTAGGGCTAGTGTTAGGGTTAGTGTTATAGCTAATGTTTTGGCTTGGGCTAGGGTTAGGTTTATGCTAGGGTTAGGGTTAGGGTTAGGGCTAGGGCTAGGGCTAGGCCTAGAGTTAGGGTTAGGGTTAAGGTTAGGGCTAGGGCTAGTGTTAGGGTTAGGGTTAGGTTTAGGACTAGGGCTAGGGCTAGGGTTAGGTCTAGTGTTAGGGTTAGTGTTATGGCTAATGTTTTGGCTTGGGCTAGGGTTAGGTTTATGGCTAGGGTTAGGGTTAGGGTTAGGGTTAGGGCTAGGGCTAGGGCTAGGCCTAGAGTTAGGGTTAGGGTTAAGGTTAGGGCTAGGGCTAGTGTTAGGGTTAGGGTTAGGGTTAGGACTAGGGCTAGGGCTAGGGCTAAGGCTAGGGCTAGGACTATTTTTAGGGTTAGGGTTAGGGCTAGGGTTAGGGTTAGGGTTATGGCTAGGGCTAGGGCTAGGGCTAGAGTTAGGTTTAGGGTTAGTGTTAGGGTTAGGGCTAGGGTTAGGGTTTTGGTTAGGGCTAGGGTTAGGGTTAGGGTTATGGCTAGGGCTAGGGTTAGGGTTAAGGTTAGTGTTAGGGTTAGGGCTAGGGCTAGGGCTAGGGCTAGGTTTAGGGCTAGGGCTAGGGCTAGGGCTAGGGCTAGGGCTAGTGCTAGGGTTAGGGTTAGGGTTAGTTTTAGGGCTAGGTCTTGGGTTAGGTTTAGGTCTAGGGTTAGGGTTAGGGTTAGGATTAGGCCTCGGGCTAGGTCTAGGTCTAGGGTTAGGTTTAGGGTTAGGGTTAGGACTAGGGCTAGGGATAGGGCTAGGGCTAGGGCAATGGTTAGGGTTAGGGCTAGGGTTAGGGTTAGGGTTATGGCTAGGGCTAGGGTTAGGGTTAGGGTTAGTGTTACGGTTAGGGCTAGGGCTAGGGTTAGGTTTAGGGTTAGTGTTAGGGTTAGGGCTAGGGTTAGTGTTAGGGTTAGG
>OX463233.1:74913620-74923620 GCA_949820135.1 Sylvilagus floridanus | reverse complement strand
TAGGGTTAGGTTTAGGGTTAGTGTTAGGGTTAGGGCTAGGGTTAGGGTTAGGGTTAGGGCTAGAGCTAGGGCTTGGGCTAGGGCTAGGGCTAGGGCTAGTGTTAGGGATAGTGTTATGGCTACTGTTAGGGCTTGGCCTAGGTTTAGGTTTATGGCTAGGGTTAGGGTTAGGGTTAGGGTTAGGGTTAGGGCTAGAGCTAGGTCTAGACTATGGCTAGGGCTAAGGCTAGGGTTAGTGTTATGGTTAGGGTTAGGGCTAGGGCTAGGGCTAGGGCTAGGGCTAGACTAGGGGTAGGGCCAAGGCTAGGGTTAGGGTTAGGTTTAGGATTAGGGTTAGGGCTAGGGCTAGAGTTAGGGTTAGGGCTAGAGTTACGGCTAGAGTTAGGGTTAGGGTTAGGGCTATGGCTAGGGCTAGGGCTAGGGTTAGGTTTTGGGTTAGAGTTAGGGCTAGGGCTAGGGTTAGGTTTAGGGCTAGGGTAGGGTTAGGGTTAGGGTTAGGGCTAGGGTTAGGGTTAGGGCTAGGGTTAGGTCTAGGTTTAGGGTTAGAGTTAGAGCTAGGGCTAGGGCTGGGGCTTGGGCTAGGGTTAGGGTTAGGGTTAGGGTTAGGGCTAGGGTTAGGGTTAGGGCTAGGCCTAGGGCTAGGGCTAGGGTTAGGGTTAAGGTTAGTGCTAGGGCTAGGGCTAGGGCTAGGATTAGGGTTAGGGTTAGGGCTAGAGCTAGGGCTAGGGCTAGTGCTAGGGTTAGGGTTAGGGTTAGTTTTAGGGCTAGGGCTAGGGTTAGGGTGAGGGCTAGGGTTAGGGTTAGGGTTAGGGTTAGGGCTAGGGCTAGGTCTAGGCCTAGGGTCAGGTTTAGGGTCAGGTTTAGGGGTAGTGTTAGGGTTAGGGCTAGGGCTAGGGCTAGCGCTAGTGTTAGGGTTAGTGTTATGGCTAATGTTTTGGCTTTGGCTAGGGTTAGGTTTATGGCTAGGGTTAGGGTTAGGGTTAGGGTTAGGGCTAGGGCTAGGGCTAGACTAGGGCTAGGGCTAAGGCTAGGGTTAGTGTTAGGTTTAGGGATAGGGCTATGGCTAGGTCTAGGTCTAGGGCTAGACTAGGGCTAGAGCCAAGGCTAGGGTTAGGGTTAGGTTTAGGGTTAGGGTTAGGGCTAGGGCTAGGGTTAGGTTTAGGGCTAGAGTTAGGGTTAGAGTTAGGGTTAGGGTTAGGGCTATGGCTAGGGCTAGGGCTAGGGTTAGGTTTAGGGTTAGAGTTAGGGCTTGGGCTAGGGTTAGGTTTAGGGCTAGGGTTAGAGTTAGGGTTAGGGTTAGGGCTAGGGCTAGGGTTAGGGCTAGGGTTAGGTCTAGGTTTACGGTTAGGTTTAGGGCTAGGGCTAGGGCTAGGGCTTGGGCTAGGGTTAGGGTTAGGGTTAGGGTTAGGGCTAGGGTTAGGGTTAGGGCTAGGCCTAGGGCTAGGGCTAGGGTTAGGGTTAGGTCTAGGGCTAGGGCTAGGGCTAGGGCTAGGATTAGGGTTATGGTTATGGCTAGGGCTAGGACTAGGGCTAGTGTTAGGGTTAAGGTTAGGGTTAGTTTTAGGGCTAGGGCTAGGGTTAGGGTGAGGGCTAGGGTTAGGGTTAGGGTTAGGGTTAGGGTTAGGGCTAGGGCTAGGGCTAGGCCTAGGGTCAGGTTTAATGGTAGTGTTAGGGTTAGGGCCAGGGTTAGGCTTAGGGCTAGTGTTAGGGTTAGGGCTAGGGTTCTGGTTAGATTTAGGGTTAGCGTTAGGGCTAGGGCTAGGGCTAGTGCTAGGGTTAGGTTAAGGGTTACTTTTAGGGCTAGGGCTAGGGTTAGGTTTAGGGCTAGGGTTATGTTTAGAGTTAGGGTTAGGGTTAGGGCTAGGGTTAGGTCTAAGTTTAGGGTTAGGGTTAGGGCTAGGGCTAGTGCTAGGGCTAGGGCTTGGGCTAGGGTTAGGGTTAGGGTTAGGTTAAGGCTAGGGTTAGGGCTAGGGCTAGGGCTAGGGATATGGTTAGGGTTAGGGTTAGGGTTAGGGCTAGGTCTAGGGCTAGGGCTAGGTCTAGAGTTACGGTTAGGGTTAGGGTTAGGGCTAGGGATAGGGTTAGGTTTAATGTTAGGGTTAGGACTAGGGCTAGGGCTAGGGCTAGGGCTAGGGCTATGGTTAGGGTTAGGGTTAGGGCTAGGGTTAGGGTTAGGGTTATGGATAGGGCTAGGGTTAGGGTTAGGGTTAGTGTTACGGTTAGGGCTAGGGCTAGGGCTAGGGCTAGGGTTAGGTTTAGTGTTAGTGTTAGGGTTAGGACTAGGGTTAGTGTTAGGGTTAGGGCTAGGGCTAGGGCTTGGGCTAGGGCTAGGGCTGGGGCTAGTGTTAGGGTTAGTGTTATGGCTAATGTTAGGGCTAGGGCTAGGTTTAGGTTTATGGCTAGGGTTAGGGTTAGGGTTAGGGTTAGGGTTAGGGCTAGGGCTAGGGTTAGACTAGGGCTAGGGCTAAGGTTTGGGTTAGTGTTAGGGTTAGGGTTAGGGCTATGGCTAGGTCTAGGTCTAGGGCTAGACTAGGGCTAGGGCTAGTGCTAGGATTAGGGTTAGGTTTAGGGTTAGGGTTAGGGCTAGGGCTAGGGTTAGGCTTAGGGCTAGAGTTAGGGTTAGAGTCAAGGTTAGGGTTAGGGCTATGGCTAGGGCTAGGGCTAGGGCTAGGGTTAGGTTTAGGGTTAGTGTTAGGTTTAGGGCTCGGGTTAGGTTTAGGGCTATGGTTAGTGTTAGGGCTAGGGCTAGGGTTGGGTTAAGGCTAGGGTTAGGTCTAGGGTTAGGGTTAGGTTTAGGGCTAGGGCTAGGTCTAGGGCTTGGACTAGGGTTAGGGTTAGGGCTAGGGCTAGGGCTAGGTCTAGGGCTGGATTAGGGTTAGGGTTAGGGCCAGGGCTAGGGCTAGGGCTAGTGCTAGGGTTAGGGTTAGAGTTAGTTTTAGGGCTAGGGCTAGGTTTAGGGTGAGGACTAGGGTTAGGGTTAGGGTTAGGGCTAGGGCTAGGGCTAGGCCTAGGGTCAGGTTTAGGGGTAGTGTTAGGGTTAGGGCTAGTGTTAGGGTTAGGGCTAGGGCTAGGGCTAGGGCTTGGGCTAGGGCTAGGGCTAGGGCTAGTGTTAATACTAGTGTTATGGCTAATGTTAGGGCTAGGGCTAGGGTTAGGTTTATGGCTAGGGTAAGGGTTAGGGTTAGGGATAAGGCTAGTGCTAGGTCTAGACTAGGGCTAGGGCTAGGGCTAGGGTTAGTGTTAGGGTTAGGGTTAGGGCTAGGGCTAGGGCTAGGGCTAGGTCTAGACTAGGGCTAGGGCTAAGGCTAGGGTTAGGGTTAGGGTTAGGGTTAAGGTTAGGGCTAGGGCTAGGGTTAGGGTTCAGGAGGGTTAGGGTTATTAGGGTTAGGTTTAGGGCTAGGTCTAGGGCTAGGGCTAGGGTTAGGTTAAGGGTTACTGTTAGGGCTAAGGCTAGGGTTAGGTTAAGGGCTAGGGTTAGGGTTAGGGTTAGTGTTAGTGCTAGGGTTAGGGTTAGGGCTAGGGTTAGGTCTAGGGTTAGGGTTAGGGTTTGGGCTATGGCTAGGGCTAGGGCTAGGGCTTGGGCTAGGGTTAGGGTTAGGGTTAGGGTTAGGGTTAGGGCTAGGGGTAGGGCTAGGGCTAGGGCTAGGTCTAGGGCTAGTGCTAGGGTTAGGGTTAGGGTTAGATTTAGGGCTAGAGCTAGGGTTAGGATTAGGGCTAGGGTTATTTTTAGGGTTAGGTTTAGGGTTAGGGCTAGGATAGGGCTAGGGCTAGGGTTAGGGTTAGGGCTTGGTTTAGGGCTAGGGCTAGGGCTAGGGCTAGGGCTAGGGCTAGGGCTAGGATTACGGTTAGGGTTAGGGCTAGGGCTAGGGTTAGGGTTAGGGCTAGGGTTAGGTCTAGGGTTAGGGTTAGGTTTAGGGCTAGGGCTTGGACTAGGGTTAAGATTAGGGCTAGGGCTAGGGCTAGGGCTAGGGCTGGATTAGGGTTAGGGTTAGGGCCAGGGCTAGGGCTAGGGCTAGTGCTAGGGTTAGGGTTAGAGTTAGTTTTAGGGCTAGGGCTAGGTTTAGGGTGAGGACTAGGGTTAGGGTTAGCGTTAGGGTTAGGGTTAGGGCTAGGGCTAGGGCTAGGCCTAGGGTCAGTTTTAGGGGTAGTGTTAGGGTTAGCGCTAGTGTTAGGGTTAGGGCTAGGGCTAGGGCTAGGGCTTGGGCTAGGGCTAGGGCTAGTGTTAATATTAGTGTTATGGCTAATGTTAGGGCTAGGGCTAGGGTTAGGTTTATGGCTAGGGTTAGGGTTAGGGTTAGGGTTAGGGCTAGTGCTAGGTCTAGACTAGGGCTAGGGCTAAGGCTAGGGTTAGTGTTAGGGTTAGGGTTAGGGCTAGGGCTAGGGCTAGGGCTAGGTCTAGACTAGGGCTAGGGCTAAGGCTAGGGTTAGGGTTAGTGTTAGGGTTAGGGTTAGGGCTAGGGCTAGGGCTAGGGCTAGGGCTAGGGCTAGACTAGGGCTATGGCTAAGGCTAGGGTTAGAGTTACGGTTAGGGTTAAGGTTAGGGCTAGGGCTAGGGTTAGGGTTCAGGAGGGTTAGGGTTATTAGGGTTAGGTTTAGGGCTAGGTCTAGGGCTAGGGCTAGGGTTAGGTTAAGGGTTACTGTTAGGGCTAAGGCTAGGGTTAGGTTTATGTCTAGGGTTAGGGTTAGGGTTAGTGTTAGTGCTAGGGTTAGGGTTAGGGCTAGGGTTAGGTCTAGGGTTAGGGTTAGGGTTTGGGCTATGGCTCGGGCTAGGGCTAGGGCTTGGGCTAGGGTTAGGGTTAGGGTTAGGGCTAGGGGTAGGGCTAGGGGTAGGGCTAGGTCTAGGGCTAGTGCTAGGGTTAGGGTTAGGGTTAGATTTAGGGCTAGGGCTAGGGTTAGGATTAGGGCTAGGGTTATTTTTAGGGTTAGGTTTAGGGTTAGGGCTAGGGCTAGGGCTAGGGCTAGGGTTAGGGTTAGGGCTAGGTTTAGGGCTTGGGCTAGGGCTAGGGCTAGGGCTAGGATTAGGGTTAGGGTTAGGGCTAGGGCTACGGCTAGGGCTAGTGCTAGGGTTAGGGTTAGGGTTAGTTTTAGGGCTAGGGCTAGTGTTAGGTTTAGGGCTAGGGTTAGGGTTAGGGTTAGGGTTATGGCTAGGGCTAGTGCTAGGGTCAGCTTTAGGGTTAGTGTTAGGGTTAGGGCTAGGGTTAGGGTTAGGTTTAGGGCTAGGGCTAGGGCTTGGGCTAGGGCTAGGGCTAGGGCTAGGGCTAGGGCTAGTGTTAGGGTTAGTGTTATGGCTAATATTAGGGCTAGCGCTAGGGTTAGGTTTATGGCTAGGGGTAGGTTTAGGGTTAGGGTTAGTGTTATGGTTAGGGCTAGGGCTAGGGCTAGACTAGGGCTAGGGCTAAGGCTAGGGTTAGTGTTAGGGTTAGGGTTAGGCTTAGGGCTAGGGCTAGGGCTAGACTAAGGCTAGAGCTAAGGCTAGGGTTAGGGTTAGGGTTAGTGTTAGGGTTAGTGCTAGGGCTAGGGCTAGGGCTAGGGTTAGGTTTAGGGTTAGTGTTAGGGTTAGGGCTAGGGTTAGGGTTAGGGTTAGGGTTAAGGCTAGGGCTAGGGCTTGGGGTAGGGCTAGGGCTAGGGCTAGTGTTAGGGTTAGTGTTATGGCTAATGTTAGGGTATGGCTAAGGTTATGTTTATGGCTAGGGTTAGGGTTAGGGTTAGGGTTAGGGTTAGGTTTAGGGCTAGGGCTAGGGCTAGACTAGGGCTAGAGCTTAGGCTAGGGTTAGTGTTAGGGTTAGGGTTAGGGTTAGGGTTAGGGTTAGGGTAGGGCTAGGTTTAGGGTTAGGGTTAGAGTTAGGGTTAGAGTTAGGGTTAGGGTTAGGGCTATGGCTAGGGCAAGGGCTAGGGTTAGGTTTAGGGTTAGGGTTAGGGCTAGGGCTAGGGTTAGGTTTAGGGCTAGGTTTAGGGTTAGGTTTAGGGTTAGGGCTAGGGTTAGGGTTAGGGCTAGGGTTAGGTCTAGGGTTAGGGTTAGGGTTAGGGCTAGGGCTAGGGCTAGGGCTAGGGCTAGAGCTAGGGCTAGGGGTAGGGTTAGGGTTAGGGCTAGGGCTAGGGCTAGGGCTAGGGCTAGGGCTAGACTAGGGCTAGGGCTAGGGCTAGGGTTAGGGTTAGGGTTAGGGCTAGGGTTTTGGTTAGGGCTAGGCCTAGGGCTAGGGCTAGTGTTAGGGTTAGGACTAGGGCTAGGGCTAGGGCTAGGGCTAGGATTAGGGTTAGTGTTAGGGCTAGGGCTAGGGCTAGGGCAAGTGCTAGGATTAGGGTTAGGGTTAGTTTTAGGGCTAGGGCTAGGGTTAGGGTTAGGGCTAGGTTTAGGTCTAGGGTTAGGGTTAGGGTTAGGGCTTGGGCTAGGGCTAGGGTTGGACTAGGGTTAGGGTTAGGGCTAGGGCTATGGTTGGACTAGGGTTAGGGTTAGGGCTAGGGCTAGCGCTAGGGCTAGGGCTGGATTAGGGTTAGGGTTAGGGCCAGGGCTAGGGCTAGGGCTAGGGTTGGGGCTAGGTTTAGGTCTAGGGTTAGGGTTAGGGTTAGGGCTAGGGCTAGGGCTAGGGCTAGGGTTAGGGTTAGGGTTAGGGCTTTGTTTAGGGCTAGGGCTAGGGCTAGGGCTAAGGCTAGGATTAGGGTTAGGGTTAGGGCTAGGGCTACGGCTAGGGCTAGTGCTAGGGTTAGGGTTAGGGTTAGTTTTAGGGCTAGGGCTAGGGTTAGGTTTAGGGCTAGGGTTAGGGTTATTGTTATGGTTAGGGCTAGGGCTAGGGCTAGACTAGGGCTAGGGCTTAGGCTAGGGTTAGTGTTAGGGTTAGGGTTAGGGTTAGGGCTAGGGCTAGGGCTAGACTAAGGCTAGGGCCTAGGCTAGGGTTAGGGTTAGGGTTAGGGTTAGGGTTAGGGCTAGGGCTAGGTTTAGGTTTAGGGCTAGGGTTAGGGTTAGAGTTAGGGTTAAGGTTAGGGCTACGGCTAGGTCTAGGGTTAGGTTAAGGGTTACTGTTAGGGCTAGGGCTAGGGTTAGGTTTAGGGTTAGTGTTAGGGCTAGGGCTAGGGTTAGGGTTAGTGTTAGGGCTAGGGTTAGGGTTAGGGTTATGGCTTGGGCTAGGGTTAGGGCTAGGGTTAGGTCTAGGTTAGGGTTAGGGTTAGGGTTAGGGTTAGGGTTAGGGTTAGGGCTAGGGTTAGGTCTAGGGTTAGGGTTAGGGTTAGGGCTAGGGCTAGGGCTAGGGCTAGGGCTTGGGCTAGGGTTAGGGTTAGGGTTAGGGCTAGGGCTAGGGCTAAGGTTATGGTTAGGGTTAGTACTATTGCTACGGCTAGGGCTAGGGCTAGGGCTATGGTTAAGGTTAGGGTTAGGGCTAAGGTTAGGGTTAGTCTTAGGGCTAGGGCTAGGGTTAGGGTTAGGGTTAGGGTTAGGGCTAGGGCTAGGGCTAGGGCTAGGGTTAGGTTTAGGGTTAGTGTTAGGGTTAGGGCTAGGGTTAGGTTTAGGGTTAGGGTTAGGTCTAGGGCTAGGGCTTGGGCTAGGGCTAGGGCTAGTGTTAGGGTTAGTGTTATGGCTAATGTTAGGGCTAGGGCTAAGGTTAGGTTTATGGCTAGGGTTAGGGTTAGGGTTAGGGTTAGGTTTAGGGCTAGGGCTAGGGCTTGGGCTAGGGCTAGTTTTAGGGCTAGTGTTAGGGTTAGTGTTATGGCTAATGTTAGGTCTAGGACTAGGGTTATTTTTATGGCTAGGGTTAGGTTTAGGGTTAGGGTTAGGGTTAGGGCTAGGGCTAGGGCTAGGGCTAGACTAGGGCTAGGGCTAAGGCTAGGGTTAGTGTTAGGCTTAGGGTTAGGGTTAGGGTTAGATTTAGGGCTAGGGCTAGGGTTAGGATTAGGGCTAGGGTTATTTTTAGGGTTAGGGTTAGGGTTAGGGCTAGGGCTAGGGCTAGGGCTAGGGTTAGGGTTAGGGCTAGGTTTAGGGCTAGGGCTAGGGCTAGGGCTAGGGCTAGGATTAGGGTTAGGGTTAGGGCTAGGGCTACGGCTAGGGCTAGAGCTAGGGTTAGGGTTAGGGTTAGTTTTAGGGCTAGGGCTAGGGTTAGGTTTAGGACTAGGGTTAGGGTTAGGGTTAGGGCTAGGTCTAGGGCTAGGGTCAGGTTTAGGGTTAGTGTTAGGGCTAGGGCTAGGGTTAGGGTTAGTGTTAGGGCTAGGGCTAGGTTTAGGGTTATGGCTAGTGCTAGGGTTAGGGTTAAGGTTAGTGTTAGGTTTAGGGCTAGGGCTAGGGCTAGGCCTAGGGTTAGGGCTAGGTTAGGGCTTGGGCTAGGGCTAGGACTAGTGCTAGGGTTAGGGTTAGGGTTAGTTTTAGGGCTAGGGCTTGGGTTAGGGTTAGGTCTAGGGTTAGGGTTAGGGTTAGGGTTAGGCCTAGGGCTAGGTCTAGGGCTAGGGTCAGGTTTAGGGTTAGTGTTAGGGTTAGGGCTAGGGTTAGGGTTAGGGCTAGGGCTAGGGCTAGGGCTTGGGCTAGGGCTAGGGCTAGGGCTAGTGTTATGGTTAGTGTTATGGCTAATGTTAGGGCTAGGGCTAGGTTTAGGTTTATGGCTAGGGGTAGGGTTAGGGTTAGGGTTAGGGTTAGGGCTAGGGCTAGGGCTAGACTAGGGCTAGGGCTAAGGCTATGGTTAGTGTTAGGGTTAGGATTAGGGCTAGGGCTAGGGCTAGGACTAGACTAGGGCTAGGGCTAAGGCTAGGGTTAGGGTTAGGGTTAGGGTTAGGCTTAGGGCTATGGTTAGGGTTAGGGCTAGGTTTAGGGTTAGAGTTAGGGTTAGCGTTAGGGCTAGGGCTAGGGCTAGTGCTAGGTTTAGGTTAAGGGTTACTGTTAGGGCTAGGGCTAGTGTTAGGTTTAGGGCTAGTGTTAGGTTTATAGTTAGGGTTAGGGTTAAGGCTAGGGTTAGGTCTAAGGTTAGGGTTAGGGTTAGGGCTAGGATTAGGGCTAGGGCTAGGGCTTGGGCTAGGGTTAGGGTTAGGGTTAGGTTTAGGGCTAGGGTTAGGGCTAGGGCTAGGGCTAGGGATATGGTTAGGGTTAGGGTTAGGGTTAGGGCTAGGGCTAGGGCTATGGCTAGGTCTAGAGTTACGGTTAGGATTAGGGTTAGGGCTAGGGATAGGGTTAGGTTTAGGGTTAGTGTTAGGGTTGGGGCTAGGGTTAGTGTTAGGGCTAGGGTTAGGTTTAGGGTTAGTGTTAGGGTTAGGGCTAGGGTTAGTGTTAGGGTTAGGGCTAGGGCTAGGGCTTGGGCTAGGGCTAGGGCTAGGGCTAGGGCTAAGTCTAGGGCTAGACGAGGGCTAGGGCTAAGGCTAGGGTTAGGTTTAGTGTTAGGGTTAGGGCTAGGGCTAGGGCTAGGGCTAGGGCTAGACTAGGGCTAGACTAGGGCTAGGGCTAAGGCTAGGTTTAGGGTTAGGGTTAGGGTTAAGGTTAGGGCTAGGGCTAGGGTTAGTGTTCAGGCTAGGGTTAGAGTTATTATGGTTAGGTTTAGGGCTAGATCTAGGGCTAGGGCTAGGGTTAGGTTAAGGGTTACTGTTAGGGATAAGGCTAGGGTTAGGTTTAGGGCTAGGGTTAGGGTTAGGGTTACTGTTAGTGCTAGGGTTAGGGTTAGGTCTAGGGTTAGGTCTAGGGTTAGTGTTAGGGTTTGGGCTATGGCTAGGGCTTGGGCTAGGGCTAGGGCTAGGGCTAGTGTTAGGGTTAGTGTTATGGCTAATGTTAGGGCTAGGGCTAAGGTTAGGTTTATGGCTAGGGTTAGGGTTTTGGTTAGGGTTAGGTTTAGGGCTAGGGCTAGGGACTTGGGCTAGGGCTAGTGCTAGGGCTAGTGTTAGGGTTAGTGTTATGGCTAATGTTAGGGCTAGGGCTAGGGTTATTTTTATGGCTAGGGTTAGGTTTAGGGTTAGGGTTAGGGTTAGGGCTAGGGCTAGGGCTAGGGCTAGACTAGGGCTAGGGCTAAGGCTAGGGTTAGTGTTAGGCTTAGGGTTAGGG
>OX463233.1:74903620-74908620 GCA_949820135.1 Sylvilagus floridanus | reverse complement strand
CTAGGGCTAGGGCTAGTGTTAGGGTTAGTGTTATGGCTAATGTTAGGGCTAGGGCTAGGGTTAGGTTTATGGCTAGGTGTAGGGTTAGGGTTAGGGTTAGGGTTAGGGCTAGGGCTAGGGCTAGACTAGGGCTATGGCTAAGGCTAGGGTTAGTGTTAGGGTTAGGGTTAGGGCTAGGGCTAGGTCTAGGGCTAGACTAGGGCTAGGGCTAAGGCTAGGGTTAGGGTTAGGGTTAGGGTTAGGGTTAGGGCTAGGGTTAGGGTTAGACTTAGGGTTAGGGTTAGGGTAGGGCTAGGGCTAGGGTTAGGTTAAGGGTTACTGTTAGGGCTAGGGCTAGGGTTAGGTTTAGGGCTAGGGTTAGGTTTAGGGTTAGGGTTAGGGTTAGGGCTAGGCTTAGGTCTAAGGTTAGGGTTAGGGTTAGGGCTAGGGCTAGGGCTAGGTCTAGGGCTTCGGGTAAGGTTAGGGTTAGGGTTAGGTTTAGGGTAAGGGGTAGGGCTAGGGCTAGGGCTAGGGATATGATTAGGGTTAGGGTTAGGGTTAGGGCTAGGGCTAGGGCTAGGGCTAGGGCTAGATTTAAGGTTAGGGTTAAGGTAAGGGTTAGGGATAGGGTTAGGTTTAGGATTAGGGTTAGGACTAGGGCTAGGGCTAGGGCTAGGGCTATGGTTAGGAGTAGGGTTAGGGCTAGGGTTAGGGTTAGGGTTATGGCTAGGGCTAGGGTTAGGGTTAGGGTTAGTGTTACGGTTAGGGCTAGGGCTAAGGCTAGGGATATGGTTAGGTTTAGGGTTAGTGTTACGGTTAGGGCTCGGTTAGTGTTAGGGTTAGGGCTAGGGGTAGGGCTTGGGCTAGGGCAAGGGCTAGGGCTAGTGTTAGGGTTAGTGTTATGGCTAATGTTAGGGCTAGGGCTAGGGTTAGGTTTATGGCTAGGGTTAGGGTTAGGGTTAGGGTTAGTGTTAGTGCTAGGGCTAGGGTTAGACTAGGGCTAGGGCTAAGGCTAGGGTTTGTGTTAGGGTTAGGGTTAGGGCTATGGCTAGGGCTAGGTCTAGGGCTAGACTAGGGCTAGGGACAAGGCTAGGGTTAGGGTTAGGTTTAGGGTTAGGGTTAGGGCTAGGGCTAGGGTTAGGCTTAGGGCTAGAGTTAGGGTTAGAGTTAGGGTTAGGGTTAGGGCTATGGCTAGGGCTAGGGCTAGGGTTAGGTTTAGGGTTAGGGTGAGGGTTAGGGCTAGGGTTAGGTTTAGGTTTAGGGTTAGGGTTAGGGTTAGGGCTAGGGTTAGGGTTAGGGCTAGGGTTAGGTCTAGGTTTAGGGTTAGGGTTAGGGCTAGGGTTAGGGCTAGGGCTAGGGCTAGGGCTTGGACTAGGGTTAGGGTTAGGGCTAGGGCTAGGGCTAGGGCTAGGGCTAGGGCTAGGGCTGGATTAGGGTTAGGGTTAGGGCCAGGGCTAGGGCTAGTGCTATTGATAGGGTTAGGGTTAGAGTTAGTTTTAGGGCTAGGGCTAGGTTTAGGGTGAGGGCTAGGGTTAGGGTTAGGGTTAGGGTTAGGGTTAGGGCTAGGGATAGGGCTAGGCCTAGGGTCAGGTTTAGGGGTAGTGTTAGGGTTAGGGCTAGGGTTAGGTTTAGGGCTAGGGCTAGGGCTACGGCTTGGGCTAGGGCTAGGGCTAGGGCTAGTGTTAGGGTTAGTGTTATGGCTAATGTTAGGGCTAGGGCTAGGGTTAGGTTTATGGCTAGGGTTAGGGTTAGGGTTAGGGCTAGTGCTAGGTCTAGACTAGGGCTAGGGCTACGGCTAGGGTTAGTGTTAGTGTTAGGGTTAGGGCTAGGGCTAGACTAGGGCTATGGCTAAGGCTAGGGTTAGTGTTAGGGTTAGGGTTAGGTCTAGGGCTAGGGCTAGGGCTAGACTAGGGCTAGGGCTAAGGCTAGGGTTAGGGTTAGGGTTAGGGTTAGGCCTAGGGCTAGGGTTAGGATTAGGGCTAGGGTTAGGGTTAGACTTAGGGTTAGGGTTAGGGCTAGGGCTAGGGCTAGGGTTAGGTTAAGGGTTACTGTTAGGGCTGGGGCTAGGGTTAGGTTTAGGGCTAGGGTTAGGTTTAGGGTTAGGGTTAGGGTTAGGGCTAGGCTTAGGTCTAAGGTTAGGGTTAGGGTTAGGGCTAGGGCTAGGGCTAGGGCTAGGGCTTCGGGTAAGGTTAGTGTTAGGGTTAGGTTTAGGGTAAGGGGTAGGGCTAGGGCTAGGGCTAGGGATATGATTAGGGTTAGGGTTAGGGTTAGGGCTAGGGCTAGGGCTAGGGCTAGGGCTAGATTTACGGTTAGGGTTAGGGTAAGGGTTAGGGATAGGGTTAGGTTTAGGATTAGGGTTAGGACTAGGGCTAGGGCTAGGGCTAGGGCTATGGTTAGGGTTAGGGTTAGGGCTAGGGTTAGGGTTAGGGTTATGGCTAGGGCTAGGGTTAGGGTTATGGTTAGTGTTACGGTTAGGGCTAGGGCTAAGGCTAGGGCTAGGGTTAGGTTTAGGGTTAGTGTTAGGGTTAGGGCTCGGTTAGTGTTAGGGTTAGGGCTAGGGGTAGGGCTTGGGCTAGGGCAAGGGCTAGGGCTAGTGTTAGGGTTAGTGTTATGGCTAATGTTAGGGCTAGGGCTAGGGTTAGGTTTATGGCTAGGGTTAGGGTTAGGGTTAGGGTTAGTGTTAGTGCTAGGGCTAGGGTTAGACTAGGGCTAGGGCTAAGGCTAGGGTTTGTGTTAGGGTTAGGGTTAGGGCTATGGCTAGGGCTAGGTCTAGGGCTAGACTTGGGCTAGGGACAAGGCTAGGGTTAGGGTTAGGTTTAGGGGTAGGGTTAGGGCTAGGGCTAGGGTTAGGCTTAGGGCTAGAGTTAGGGTTAGAGTTAGGGTTAGGGTTAGGGCTATGGCTAGGGCTAGGGCTAAGGTTAGGTTTAGGGTTAGGGTGAGGGTTAGGGCTAGGGTTAGGTTTAGGGTTAGGGTTAGGGTTAGGGTTAGGGCTAGGGTTAGGGTTAGGGCTAGGGTTAGGTCTAGGTTTAGGGTTAGGGTTAGGGCTAGGGTTAGGGCTAGGGCTAGGGCTAGGGCTTGGACTAGGGTTAGGGTTAGGGCTAGGGCTAGGGCTAGGGCTAGGGCTAGGGCTGGATTAGGGTTAGGGTTAGGGTCAGGGCTAGGGCTAGTGCTATTGCTAGGGTTAGGGTTAGAGTTAGTTTTAGGGCTAGGGCTAGGTTTAGGGTGAGGACTAGGGTTAGGGTTAGGGTTAGGGTTAGGGCTAGGGATAGGGCTAGTGCTAGGTCTAGACTAGGTCTAGGGCTACGGCTAGGGTTAGTGTTAGTGTTAGGGTTAGGGCTAGGGCTAGGGCTAGGGCTAGGGCTAGACTAGGGCTAGGGCTAAGGCTAGGGTTAGGGTTAGTGTTAGGGTTAGGGTTAGGTCTAGGGCTAGGGCTAGGGCTAGACTAGGGCTAGGGCTAAGGCTAGGGTTAGGGTTAGGGTTTGGGTTAGGGTTAGGGTTAGGGCTAGGGTTAGGGTTCAGGCTAGGGTTAGGGTTATAGGGTTAGGTTTAGGGCTAGGTCTAGGGCTAGGGCTAGGGTTAGGTTAAGGGTTACTGTTAGGGCTAAGGCTAGGGTTATGTTTAGGGCTAGGATTAGGGTTAGGGTTACTGTTAGTGCTAGGGTTAGGGTTAGGGCTAGGGTTAGGTCTAGGGTTAGGGTTAGGGTGTGGGCTATGGCTAGGGCTAGGGCTAAGGCTTGGGCTAGGGTTAGGGTTAGGGTTAGGGTTAGGGCTAGGGGTAGGGCTAGGGCTAGGGCTAGGTCTAGGGATAGTGCTAGGGTTAGGGTTAGGGTTAGATTTAGGGCTAGGGCTAGGGTTAGGATTAGGGCTAGGGTTATTTTTAGGGTTAGGGTTAGGGTTAGGGCTAGGGCTAGGGCTAGGGCTAGGGTTAGGGTTAGGGCTAGGTTTAGGGCTAGGGCTAGGGCTAGGGCTAGGATTAGGGTTAGGGTTAGGGCTAGGGCTACGGCTAGGGCTAGTGCTAGGGTTAGGGTTAGGGTTAGTTTTAGGGCTAGGGCTAGGGTTAGGTTTAGGACTAGGGTTAGGGTTAGGGTTAGGGTTAGGGCTAGGGCTAGGGCTAGGGTCAGGTTTAGGGTTAGTGTTAGGGTTAGGGCTATTGCTAGGGCTAGGGCTTGGGCTTGGGCTAGGGCTAGGGCTAGTGTTAGGGTTAGTGTTATGGCTAATGTTAGGGCTAGCGCTAGGGTTAGGTTTATGGCTAGGAGTAGGGTTAGGGTTAGTGTTATGGTTAGGGCTAGGGCTAGGGCTAGACTAGGGCTAGGGCTAAGGCTAGGGTTAGTGTTAGGGTTAGGGTTAGGGTTAGGGTTAGGGCTAGGGCTAGGGCTAGACTAAGGCTAGGCCTAGGCTAGGGTTAGGGTTAGGGTTAGGGTTAGGGTTAGGGCTAGGGCTAGGTTTAGGTTTAGGGCTAGGGTTAGGGTTAGATGTAGGGTTAGGGTTAGGGCTAGGGCTAGGTCTAGGGTTAGGTTAAGGGTTACTGTTAGGGCTAGGGCTAGGGTTAGGTTTAGGGCTAGGGTTAGGGTTAGGGTTAGGGCTAGGGTTAGGGTTAGGGCTAGGGTTAGGTCTAGGTTAGGGTTAGGGTTAGGGCTAGGGTTAGGGTTAGGGCTAGGGTTAGGTCTAGGGTTAGGGTTAGGGCTAGGGCTAGGGCTAGGGCTAGGGCTTGGGCTAGGGTTAGGGTTAGGGTTAGGGTTAGGGTTAGGGCTAGGGCTAGGGCTAGGGTTATGGTTAGGGTTAGTACTATTGCTACGGCTAGGGCTAGGGCTAGGGCTATGGTTAGGGTTAGGGTTAGGGCTAAGGTTAGGGTTAGGCTTAGGGCTAGGGCTAGAGTTAGGGTTAGGGTTAGTGTTAGGGTTAGGGCTAGGGCTAGGGCTAGGGCTAGGGTTAGGTTTAGGGTTAGTGTTAGGGTTAGGGCTAGGGTTAGGTTTAGGGTTAGGGGTAGGGCTAGGGTTAGGTTTAGGGTTAGGGCTAGGGCTA